>CAWUFW010022906.1:0-85850 GCA_963921515.1 Calotriton arnoldi
CAACCAGACCTTGAAAGGCATGATCAAGGGTCTAACAGAACCCATGAGGCGTAAGTGGGACGTCCTCTTGCCATGCCTACTCTTTGCGTACAGGGAGGTGCCTCAGAAGTCTCTTGGGTACAGCCCCTTTGAGCTCCTGTATGGCCACCCTGTCAGAGGACCTCTGAGTTTGGTGAAGGAAGGCTGGGAGGCGGCTCCGAGGAAAACTCCCCAGGATGTATTTAGCTACATGCTGGCCTTTAGAAACCAAACTGCCCGCTTCAGGAAACTCGCTCAGGCGAACCTAGAAGCGAGCCAGGAAGAAATGAAGAGATGGTATGACCAGAACGCCACTCTGGTCGAATTTCAACCTGGGCAAAAAGTGTGGGTAATGGCCCCAGTGGCACCTTGTGCCTTGCAGGACAAGTGGACTGGGCCATATGAGGTAAAGGAGCGCAAAAGTGACGTCACCTACCTGGTGGATTTGCAGGCTCCAAGGAACCCTTTGAGGGTCCTGCACGGGAACCGCCTCAAGCCCCACTTCGAGAGGTCCGAAGTGAGTATGCTCTTGGCGACAGATGATGGGGTGGAAGAGGAGAGTGAGCCTCTCCCTGACCTCCTGTCTACCAAGGAGCATGATGGGTCAGTAGAGGGTGTGATCCTCTCCCCTACTCTGACTCAGGAGCAGCAGGGGGACTGTCGCCAGTTGTTGGGACAGTTCGCCCCACTGTTCTCTCTGACCCCCGGTGTTACTCACTGGTGTACCCATGACGTGGACACCGGTGACAGCCATCCTGTGAAGCACAAGATTTACAGGTTGACTGACCGGGTCAGAGCCAGCATCAAGGAGGAGGTCTCTAAGATGTTGGCGTTAGGGGTGATTGAGCCCTCCCACAGTCCTTGGGCCAGCCCAGTGGTCTTGGTCCCAAAGGCTGCGTCGCCCGGTGCCACTCCAGAACTCCGGTTTTGTGTGGACTACCATGGGCTCAATGCCGTCACCAGGACTGACGCGCACCCCATCCCCAGAGCTGATGAGCTCATTGATCGGTTGGGAGCTGCCCGGTTCCTCAGCACGTTTGATTTAACGTCTGGGTACTGGCAGATTGCCTTAACCGATGGGGCCAAGGAGAGATCAGCATTCTCAACCCCAGAAGGTCATTACCAATTCCGGGTGATGCCCTTTGGGTTGAAGAATGCCCCTGCCACCTTTCAGAGGTTGGTCAATCAGGTGTTGGCCGGGCTGGAGGATTTCAGTGCCGCCTACCTGGATGACATTGCTGTGTTCAGTTCCAGCTGGGAAGAACATTTACAGCACCTTGAGAAAGTGTTGAGGGCTCTGCAAGGTGCAGGCCTCACGATCAAGGCCAGTAAGTGCCAGATCGGGCAGGGTTCTGTGGTGTACTTGGGACACCAGGTAGGAAGCGGCCAGGTGGCGCCCCTACAATCCAAGATTGACACCATTCTGGCTTGGGAGCCCCCCAAGACCCAGACAGAGGTGAGAGCCTTCTTAGGTCTCACCGGCTACTACCGGAGATTTGTTAAGGGCTATGGCACCATCGTTGCCCCCTTAACAGAGCTGACCTCTAAGAGGCAGCCCAGGAAAGTGATCTGGACTGAGTCCTGCCAGAAAGCTTTTGATGCCCTGAAGGCAGCCATGTGCACGGCGCCCGTGCTCAAGGCACCTGACTTCTCCAAAGAATTTGTCGTGCAGACTGACGCTTCAGAGCATGGTGTGGGAGCGGTGCTCTCACAACTGAACGAAGAGGGCCTGGATCAGCCTGTAGTCTTCCTTAGCAGGAGACTACTTCCCAGGGAACAGAGGTGGAGTGCCATAGAAAGGGAAGCTTTTGCTGTGGTCTGGGCGCTGAAGAAGTTGAGACCATACCTGTTTGGGACTCACTTCCGGGTTCAGACAGACCACAGGCCCCTCAGATGGTTGATGCAAATGAGGGGTGAGAATCCAAAACTGCTGAGGTGGTCCATCTCCCTACAGGGAATGGACTTTACGGTGGAGCACCGTCCTGGTACAGAACACGCCAACGCAGATGGTCTGTCCAGGTTCTTCCGCCTTAGTGAAGAGAACTCCAATGGGGTTGGGTAGTTCTCCCTACTTTCAGCTGGAGGGGACATGTGTTAGACTTGGCGTGTTTCCCCTGACTTTTTGCTTTCTGACCTCCCGGTTTTGACTCTGTTTTTGCTGGTGTGATGATTCTGCGCACTTTCCTCACTGCGGTCCAGTGGGAAAGTGCAAGTGCTCCTGTATAAAATGTGTTATGGATTGGTGTTTCCATGATTGGCCTATTTGGTTTATGTGTCAGTCCCTTGTAAAGTGCACTGCGAGTGCCAGGGCCTATAGACCAAATGCTGTTGGTGGGCTGCAGCACTGGATTGTGCCACCCACGCAAACAGGCCGTAAAGTGTAACTCGGGCCTGCCAACGCAGAGCCTGTGCGCAGCCTGGGGCTGCCATGTCGACTTGGCAAGTGCACACACTTGCAAGTCCCTAAACCTTCCCTTTGCTACATGTTAGTCACCCCTAAGGTAGGCCCAAGGTACCCCTGTGGGCAGGGGTGCGTTGTACGCGAAAGGTAGGACATGCCCTGGTGTGTGCGGCATGTCCTGATAGTGAATTACAGCCTAGTTCGTTTTTCACTATTGCAAGGCTACCTGTTCCCCATAGGCCAGAACGGGCAGTTTTGATTATTACAGCTTATAATCCTAACTGACCCCGGGAACATGGTAGAAATTCGAGTTTAGTATGCCTGGACTCAGAATGATAAAATGCAGCTTTTAGTAAGGTTGGTTTTAACATTCTGTGTTTGAAAATACCACTTTTAGAAAGTGGGTATTTTCTTGTCTAACCATCCAAGCCTGCCTCTGCGAGATTGTGTATTCCTTGTCTGGAGTGTGAGTGTCAGGGGCTGGGGGATGCCGGGAGACAGGGTGAGTCAGCACAGGGCTGAATAGCAAGATCTACATGTAGATGGGTGGGAGGGGTCGCAGCTGGGCCCTGAATAGGACAGTGCCTTCCCTCCACAATGCTGGCTCCACCTCCTGTGGTGCGTCTGATGTCCCTGGCCTACTCACTGAAAGAAGGGACGGAGACTTGTCAACAAAGTGCTCCAGAACTGGTTTGGACTAGGCAAAGGCCTCTCTGCCTTCAGAGAACAAAGGAATTTGGGATATAAATATTGGGGCCCTGACCCCATGAATTTAGATCTCGCTGGAATCAAGGAACCTGCCAAGACGAAGAGCTGGAAGAGCTGCCAGGAGGAGTACTGCCCCTTTGCTGTGTTGTTGCTTTGTTGGGTTGGCCTGCAGCTGCTGCTTCTGCCTTGGGCAGTGAAAGGACTGGACTGAACTTTCTCCAAACTTGTGCTGAGTATCTCCAAGGGCCAGAAACCGAGCTGGCCTCCTGTTAAGAAGTCTCAGGGACTGCAAAGACTTCACAAGCCTCTGGGTACCGCTTCTGGAACGCTGTTTCAGTTGCCACAGAGGAAGGGAACCGCAACCGACTCTGTCAACCGAATCCATCCCTGGCCGGTGACCTGTTTGCACCGCAGACCGCATCGCCCCGCTTCGCATCGCAACCCTGGTCTCACCGTGGGCGACGTCCAATGCCGCCAACATCGAGCCGCTGCTTGCACCGTGACCTGTGGGCACCGCAGTTCGCATCGCATCGCTTCACTGAACCAACCGGACCCGACCGACGAGGTCGCTGCACCTGGCTCAAGAGTCGTGACCGCACCGCATTTGGGGCACCACTCGCACGTCTGCGACGCACCGCTCCGACTCGCACCGCTGTCCGACGCCAGCTCCCGCACTCCGGCTAGGTCGCCTGCATCGCAACCTGTCAGCACCGCATCGAGCATCGTCTCACCCTGCATCGCACGCCTTGGACTCACCGACTCCGTCTGCACGACGCTCATCGAGCCGCTGCCTGCACCGCATCGAGGGACACCGCACCTTGCATCGCTCCGTCTTGCACCGCAACCGCGACGAACGCCGACCGGCTCGTACACACCGTACCAGCTACAACGAGAAAAGGTACTGTGACCGAGTCTGTTCATGACTCTGCTGGCCCGTATCGACGCGGTCGGCTGGAACTGTTAGACTCTGGGGTTTTCAGCATCACGGTAGGCTCGGACGGAGCTACCGACTCGTACGAACTTTGCTTTTGTGCTATTCCTGCAAAGAAGAAGTTACTGTATCAAGTATTCATTCGTAAAGTATAGTATTGTGGATTTTTGTCGTAATTGGTCTTGTCTTGAGTATATAAAATATTGGTTATTTTTCTAAACTGGTGTGGTGTCCGTTTGTAGTGCTTACACTGTATTACTGTTGGTTATGTGCAAATGCTTTACACACTGCATCTGAATTAAGCCTGACTGCTCGTGCCAAGCTACCACGAGGGTGAGCAGGGGTTACTTCACGAGTGTAACAACCCTTACCCTGACTAGGAAGAAGGGTCCCTACTTGGACAAAGGTGCAAGCCCTTGCCAACTAGAGATCCCATTTCTAACACCCTCCGATGTCTTTCTGCACCTTTTTTGCCTCTTTCTGCACCTCTGTTCCCTCTTTCTGCACTTCTGTTGCTTCTTTATGCACTTATCTTGCTTCTTTCTGTACCTCACTTGCCTCTTTCTGCACCTCTATTGCCTCTTTCTGCAGTTGTCTTGCCTCCTTCTGCACTTCACTTGCCTCTTTCTGTAACTCTCTTGCCTCTTTGTGCACCTCTCTTGCCTCTTTCTGCATCCCTCTTGCCTCTTTCTGTACCCCTTTCACCTGTTTTGCACCTCTCTTGCCTCTGTCTGCACCTCTGTTCCATCTTTCTGTACCTCTTTTGCCTGTTTCCGCAACTCTCTTGCCTCTTTCTGCAGTTCTCTTGCCTACTTCTGCACCTCTCTTGCATATTTCTGCACTTCTCTTGCCTCTTTCTGCACACCTGTTGCTTCATTCTGTACTTCCCATGCTTCTTTCTACACCTGTCTTGCTTTTTTCTGCCCCCCCCGTTGCCTCTTTCTGCATTTGTCTTCCCTCTTTCTGTACCTTTCTTGCCTGTTTCTGCATCTCACTTGCCTCTTTCTGCACTTCTCTTGCTTCTTTCTACACCTCTGTTGCTTCTTTATGCAATTCTCTTGACTCTTTCTGTACTTCTCTTACCTGTTTCTGCACCTCTCTTGCCTCTTTAAGCTCCTCTCTTGACTCTTTCTGCACCTCACTTGCTTCTTTCTGCATCCCTGTTGCCTCTTTCTACACCCCTCTTCCCTCCTCGTGCAACTCTCTTGCCTCTTTCTGCACCATTCATGCCTCTTTCAGCACCTCTGTTATTTCTTTCTGCACTTCTCTTCCTTCTTTCTGCACCCCTCCTGCCTCTTTCTGTACCTCTCTTGCCTCTTTGTGCACCCCTCCTACCTTTTTCTACACACCTCTTGCCTCTTTTTGCACCTCTGCTGGTTCTTTCTGCACTGCTCCTGCTTCTTTCTGCACCTTACTTGCCTCTTTCTGCACTTCTGTTGCTTCTTTCTACACCTCTGTTGCTTCTTTCAGCAATCCTCTTGCCTCTTTCTGCACTTCTGTTCCTTCTTTCTGCACCCTTCCTGCCTCTTTCTGTACCTCTCTTGCCTCTTTGTGCACCTCTTCATCTCTTGCTGCACTCCTCTTGCGTCTTTTTGCACCTCTGTTGGTTCTTTCTGCACTGCTCTGGCTTCTTTCTGCATCTCACTTGCCTCTTTCTGCACTTCTCTTGCTTCTTTCTAAACCTCTGTTGCTTCTTTCAGCAATTCTCTTGACTGTTTCTGCATTTCTCTTGCTTGTTTCTGCACCTCTCTTGCGTCTTTCTGCACCTCTGTTGCCTCTTTCTGCACTTGCTTCTTTCTACACCTCTCCTGCCTCTTTCTACACCTCTGTTGCTTCTTTCTGCACCCCTCCTGCCTCTTTCTGCACCCCTCTTCCCTCTTTGTGGAACTCTCTTGCCTCTTTCTACACCTCTCTTCCCTCTTTCTGCACCACTCTTGCCTCTTTCTGTACCTCTGTTGCTTCTTTCTGCACTTCTCTTGCCTCTTTCTGCAAACTTCGTGCCTCTTTCAGCACCTCTGTTGCTTCTTTCTGCACTTCTCTTCCTTTTTTCTGCACCCCTTGTGCCTCTTTCAGCACCTCTGTTGCTTCTATCTGTACTCCTCCTCCTTCTCTCTGCACCCCTCGTGCCTCCTTCTGCACCTCTGTTGCCTCTTTCAGCACATCTGTTGGTTCTTTCTGCACTGCTCTTGCTTCTTTCTGCACCTCACTTGCCTCTTTCTGCACTTCTCTTGCTTCTTTCTAAACCTCTGTTGCTTCTTTCAGCAATTCTCTTGCCCCCTTCTGCACTTCACTTGCTTCTTTCTGCACCTCTCTTGCCTCTTTCGGCACCTCTGTTGCGTCTGTTTTCTCTCCCCATTTTCCCTTCTGTGCCCTTCGCTGCCCCATTTGTACTGTGCCCGTATTTGTGTCTGTTTTCTCTCCCCATTTTCCCTTCTGTGCCCCTCGCTGCCCCATTTGTACTGTGCCCGTATTTGTGTCTGTTTTCTCTCCCCATTTTCCCTTCTGTGCCCCTCGCTGCCCCATTTGTACTGTGCCCGTATTTGTGTCTGTTCTCTCTCCCCATTTTCCCTTCTGTGCCCTTCGCTGCCCCATTTGTACTGTGCCCGTATTTCTGTCTGTTTTTGCTCCCCTTTTTTTTCCTTCTGTGCCCCCGCTGCCTCTCGCCATTCCCGCCGCCGCGTCCCTTGCGGCCCCGCCCCCCTGACTGCCCATTCGCTGCCCCTGCCTCCCGCCTCCCAGCTGCTCCTCCCTCCCACCTCCCCATAAATGGCGGCCGCTGCGCGGTGAGGAGAGCGATCCTTGACCTTGCCAGGTAGGTCGCTCCCCCACCACACAGCTCCACCTGTGTTGTCCGCCCGCTGCTGCTGCTGGTAAGATCACCCTTCCGCTTGTGGTCTCGGTGCCCGTATTTCTTTGCTTGTCTCCCCTTTTTCCCTTCTGTGCCCCTCGCTGCCCCATTTGTACTGTGCCCGTATTTGTGTCTGTTTTCTCTCCCCATTTTCCCTTCTGTGCCCCTCGCTGCCCCATTTGTACTGTGCCCGTATTTGCGTCTGTTTTCTCTCCCCATTTTCCCTTCAGTGCCCTTCGCTGCCCCATTTGTACTGTGCCCGTATTTGTGTCTGTTTTCTCTCCCCATTTTCCCTTCTGTGCCCCTCGCTGCCCCATTTGTACTGTGCCCGTATTTGTGTCTGTTTTCTCTCCCCATTTTCCCTTCTGTGCCCCTCGCTGCCCCATTTGTACTGTGCCCGTATTTGTGTCTGTTTTCTCTCCCCATTTTCCCTTCTGTGCCCCTCGCTGCCCCATTTGTACTGTGCCCGTATTTGTGTCTGTTTTCTCTCCCCATTTTCCCTTCTGTGCCCTTCGCTGCCCCATTTGTACTGTGCCCGTATTTCTGTCTGTTTTTCTCCCCTTTTTTTCCTTCTGTGCCCCCGCTGCCTCTCGCCATTCCCGCCGCTGCGTCCCTGCGGCCCCGCCCCCTGACTGCCCATTCGCTGCCCCTGCCTCCCGCCTCCCAGCTGCTCCTCCCTCCCACCTCCCCATAAATGGCGGCCGCTGCGCGGTGAGGAGAGCGACCCTTGACCTTGCCAGGTAGGTCGCTCCCCACCACACAGCTCCGCCTGTGTTGTCCGCCCGCTGCTGCTGCTGGTAAGATCGCCCTTCCGCTTGGGGCCTCGGTGCCCGTATTTCTTTGCTTGTCTCCCCTTTTTCCCTTCTGTGCCCCTCGCTGCCCCATTTGTACTGTGCCCGTATTTGTGTCTGTTTTCTCTCCCCATTTTCCCTTCTGTGCCCCTCGCTGCCCCATTTGTACTGTGCCCGTATTTGCGTCTGTTTTCTCTCCCCATTTTCCCTTCTGTGCCCTTCGCTGCCCCATTTGTACTGTGCCCGTATTTGTGTCTGTTTTCTCTCCCATTTTCCCTTCTGTGCCCCTCGCTGCCCCATTTGTACTGTGCCCGTATTTGTGTCTGTTTTCTCTCCCCATTTTCCCTTCTGTGCCCCTCGCTGCCCCATTTGTACTGTGCCCGTATTTGTGTCTGTTTTCTCTCCCCATTTTCCCTTCTGTGCCCTTCGCTGCCCCATTTGTACTGTGCCCGTATTTCTGTCTGTTTTTCTCCCCTTTTTTTTCCTTCTGTGCCCCCGCTGCCTCTTGCCATTCCCGCCGCTGCGTCCCCTGCGGCCCCGCCCCCCTGACTGCCCATTCGCTGCCCCTGCCTCCCGCCTCCCAGCTGCTCCTCCCTCCCACCTCCCCATAAATGGCGCCTAAGACAAGCCCGTCTGCGCCCGTCCGCGACTGGACTGCGCCCAGTGCCAGAACCCCTGGACCGCGCGCCCCCCGCTCCAGCCTCGAGGACCGACGCCGATACGATGCCACCACACTCCACGCTCTCAACCCCGGACGGACGCACAACTGCTTCAAGGCCGCCCCGAAACGTACCCATGGTCCCTTCACCTGCCGGAATTGCAGCTACACCAGCCTCAGAGCCACCGAGGCGCCCGCCAAGAAGGACCTCAACCACCTCCGGTGCATCCTGCTGAACACCCGCTCCGCCCGCAAACACGCCGTCGAGCTCTGGGACCTGCTCGACACATCATCACCAGACGTCGCCTTCCTGACAGAGACCTGGATGAACGACTCCTCCGCACCCGACATCGCCATAGCCATCCCAGACGGCTATAAGATCACCCGCAGAGACCGCGTCAACGCAGTAGGAGGAGGAATCGCCATCGTCCACAAGAACACCATCAGGGTCTCGACCAGCACCGACGACACTCTCAGCACCGCCGAACACATGCACTTCCAGATCCACACGGACCCCAACACCACCCTTAGAGGCACCCTTGTCTACAGACCCCTGGGCCCCGACCCCAGTTCAGCGACTCCATCGCCGACTTCATCAGCACGCACGCCCTGACCTCTACCGACTACATCCTCCTCGGAGACCTGAACTTTCACCAGGAGAACAACAACGACAGCAACTCCACCACCCTGATCGACAGCCTCGCCAACCTCGGCCTGAGCCAGCTCGTCACAACACCGACCCACTGCGCCGGCCACACGCTTGACCCCATCTTCTCCTCAAGCTCCCACGTCTCCTTCAGCCACACCACGGAACTCCCCTGGACCGACCACCGCTGCATCCATTTCACCTTCCAGAAACCCACCACACACCACCGCACCCAACAGATCCCACGCCGCTGCTGGAGCAAAGTCACCGAAGACCAACTCCAGGCAACCTCGCTCTCAGCCCTCCCTCCGACCCATCCAACACCGACGACGCTGCCTGCAACCTCAGACGATGGATGGACGACTGTGCCAACACCTCGCCCCGCTGAAAAAGCTCACCTACAGCGACACCACCAAAAGAGCCAGCTGGTTCACCTCGGAACTCCTAGCTTCCAAGCGCACCTGCCGGAAACTAGAGAAGAAATGGCACAGCGATAAGACACCGGACAGCCACACAGCCCACAAAGACGCCATCCGTAACCACCACCACCTCATCAGGTCCGCCAAGAGAATCTCCTTCAAAGACCGCCTCGACAACAACGCACACAACAGCAAGGAGCTTTTCAACATCGTGAAGGAACTCTCCAACCCCAGCTCCAACACCAACGACATCCCGCCGTCGCAACCCCTGTGCGATTCCCTCGCCACTTTCTTTCACCGCAAGATCGCCGACATCCACGACAGCTTCGACACCCAGACAACCCCAACTAAGATCGACCCGCCACACACCATCGACCACGACCCCCTGCCAGCCTGGGCCAGCGTGAACATCGAGGACACAATCAAGACCATGAGCACAATACACTCCGGCTCCCCGTCAGACCCTTTCCCGCACCACATCTTCAACAAAGCCAGCAGCTCCATCGCACCCCACCTGTGCAACATCATCAACCTCTCCTTCGAGACCGCGACCTTCCCAGAGAGCTGGAAACACGCAGAGATCAACGCCCTACTCAAAAAACCCAAGGCGGACCCGAGAGACCTCAAGAACTTCCGGCCCATCTCTCTGCTTCCGTTCCCAGCCAAGGTCATCGAGAAGATCGTCAACAAACAGCTAACCCGATACCTCGAAGAAAACAGCATCCTGGACCCATCCCAATCAGGGTTCCGCAGCAACCACAGCACTGAGACTGCCCTCATCGCCGCCACCGACGACATCAGGATCCTGCTGGACAATGGTGAGACCGCAGCCCTCATCCTGCTGTACCTCTCCGCCGCCTTCGACACTGTCTGCCATCGCACTCTACGTGCACGCCTCCACGACACAGGGATCCGAGACAAGGCCCTGGAATGGACCATCTCCTTCCTCGACGGCAGAACCCAGAGAGTCCGCCTCCCACCCTTCCAATCCGAAGCCTCCGAGATCATCTGCGGCGTACCCCAGGGATCGTCCCTCAGCCCAACACTGTTCAACATCTACATGGCCCCGCTCGCACGCATCGCCAGACAACACGACCTCAACATTATCTCCTACGCCGACGACACTCAACTGATCCTCTCCCTCACCAAAGACCCCCTTGCCGCCAAAGCCAAACTCCATGAAAGAATGAAGGCCGTCGCCGATTGGATGAAGATCAGCCGACTAAAGCTGAACACGGACAAAACGGAGGTCCTCATCCTCGGCTCCAACACCTCAGCCTGGGACGACTCCTGGTGGCCAACGACGCTGGGAGCAGCCCCGACACCCACCGACCACGCACGCAACCTGGGAGTCATCCTCGACTCAACGCTCTCCATGACCAAGCAAGTCAACGCAGTCTCCTCCTCCTGCTTCAACACCCTCCGCATGCTTCGCAAGATCTACAGGTGGATCCCGACAGACACAAGAAGAACAGTCACCCAGGCCCTCGTCAGTAGCAGACTGGACTATGGGAACGCCCTCTACGCGGGAGCCCCGGCCAAGCTCATCAAGCGACTGCAACGCATACAAAACGCCTCTGCACGACTGATCCTCGACGTACCACACCACAGCCACATCACCCCCACTTGAGGAACCTGCACTGGCTCCCCGTCGACAGGAGGATCACCTTCAAACTCCTCACCCACGCACACAAGGCACTCCACAAAACTGGCCCAGCCTACCTCAACAGACGGCTCGTCTTCTACGTCCCCAACCGCCAGCTCCGCTCCGCCGACCTCTCCTCGCCACCGTCCCCCGCATTCGAAGAACAACCACCGGCGGCAGATCCTTCTCACACCTCGCCGCCAAGACCTGGAACACCCTTCCACTAAGCCTACGAAAGACCCAAGACCTGCTGACCTTCAGGAGGCTACTCAAGACCTGGCTGTTTGACCAGTAGCAGCATCCCCCTTCCCTCTCCCCAGCACCTTGAGACCCTCGCGGGTAAGTAGTGCGCTCTACAAATTCTGTGATTGATTGATTGATTGTTGCTTCCTTCTGCACCCCTCCTGTCTCTTTCTGCACCCCTCTTCCCTATTTGTCCAACTCTCTTCTCTTGCCTCTTTCTACACCTCTCTTCCCTGTTTCTGCACCACTCTTGCCTCTTTCTGTACCTCTGTTGCTTCTTTCTGCACTTCTCTTGCCTCTTTCTGCACCCTTCGTGCCTCTTTCAGCACCTCTGTTGCTTCTTTCTGCACTTCTCTTCCTTCTTTCTGCACCCCTCATGCCTCCTTCTGCACCTCTGTTGTTTCTTTCTGCACTTCTCTTGGTTCTTTCTGCAGTTCTCTTGCTTCTTTCTGCACCTCTCTTGCCTCTTTCAGCACCTCTGTTGCTTTTTTCTGCAGATCTCTTGCCTCTTTCTGCACCTCACTTGCCTTTTTCAGCACCTCCGTTGCTTTTTCTGCACCTTTCATGCTTGTTTCTGCACCTCTCTTGCCTCTTTTTATACCTCTGTTGCCTCTTTCTGCACTTCTCTTGCTCTTTCTGCACCCTTCACACCTCTTTCAGCACCTCTGTTGGCTCTATCTGCACTTCTCTTGCTTTTTAATGCACCTCACTTGCCTCAACCTGCACTTCTCTTCCTTCTTTATGCACCCCTCCTGCTTCTTTCTGCACCTCTCTTGCCTCTTTGTGTACCCTCCTACCTTTTTCTGCACCTCTCTTGCCTCTTTTTGCACCTCTGTTGGTTCTTTCTGCACTGCTCTTGCTTCTTTCTGCACCTCATTTGTCTCTTTCTGCACTTCTCTTGCTTCTTTCTACACCTCTGTTGCTTCTTTCAGCAATTCTCTTGCCTCTTTCTGCACTTCTCTTGCTTCTTTCTACACCTCTGTTGCTTCTTTCAGCAATTCTCTTGCCTCTTTCTGCACTTCTCTTGCTTGTTTCTGCACCTCTTTTGCTAATTTCTGTATCCCTCTTGCCTCTTTCTCCACCCCTGTTCCCTCTTTCTGCACCTTTCTTGCCTGTTTCTGTACCTCTCTTGCCTCTTTCGGCACCACTGTTGCTTCTTTCTGCACTTCTCTTGCCTCTTTCTGTACCTCTGACAGAGGTAGTTTTAATCCCCCTGCCCTATTATGTACTATGGCCTTACAGGGAGGTCATGCCAATCACAGTGCTACCCCAACCCATAGTGTACCCTAGTGTATGTAGGTGTTTTCACTGTATTCTAAGTGACTTTCAGGATAGCACTGGCTCCGGGCCTGGTTAGTCAGAGTCAGTTACCAACAGTACCAGTCAGCAAAAAGTTGTGGGCACAGGATGACTTTGCAACAAGGCCTCTTTCTGTACCTCTGTTGGTTCTTTGTGCATATCTCTTGCTTCTTTCTGCACCTTTCTTCGTCTTTCTGGACTTCTGTTGTGTCTTTGTGCATATCTCTTGCTTCTTTCTGCACCTTTCTTCGTCTTTCTGGACTTCTGTTGTGTCTTTCTGCATTTCTCTTGCTTCTTTCTGAGCGTTTCTTCCTCTTTCTGCACATATCCTACCTCTGTAGGAATAGTTAAAAGTTAGCATTTAAAAAACCTTTGAAATTCACTGAAAAAACCATAGGTTTCAGGCACGTTATAGTTAGAAATTCGCATTTAAAAAACCTTTGAAATTCACTGAAAAAACCGTAGGTTTCAGGGACGTTATAGTTAGAAATTAGCATTTAAAAAACCATAGAAATTCACTGAAAAAACCATAGGTTTCTGGGACGTTATAGTTTGTTGGACATTTCACTCATACAAAACCAGAGAAATTCGGCCGTTATAGTTAGTTGAGCTAACTATAACTCGCGCTCCCGCAATGCACTGCTGATGACATCATCCACGTGATAATCTGATGCACCTCCTCACACCCTAATATAACCTTTGATACACCTACTCTAAAATACAGACTACCATTTTCGAAACCATAGACATACCAATACCAGTTACTAAATACCCACTCACTGATTCCTAGGTCTACACACACATCCACTCATTCACCCATACAGTCACTCATACATGCAGTCACTTATCAATAAAGCACTATCATTTGCACTCAGACACCTAAACAGACACTGACACATCACCACTCATCCATAGAGTTACTCACACACCTAGTCAATCATGCAAAGAATCATTCACACTCCAATTTACTCACCTATACAGTTATACACACACCACCTCACTTATTCATACAGATACTAACACATACTTGCTCTCTTATACAATCACTGATACAAGCACACACTCATCCATACAGCCACTCTCACAATCACTCACTCTTAGATATAGTGATTTATATACCCCAACACTCACATATACTGCCTTTCACATATATAGTTACTCACACATGTACCACTGAGACAACCATTCACTCACCAACACACCCATACACACACTCACCCACCCCTACAGCCCTTCACAGATGCATTCTTGAACCCATACACCCAGTGAATTACCCACTCACACATCTATGCACAGAGTCATACAGCCCTCACCCACCCACACAGACACTCAGGCACCCATACAGATACTCAGACAACCAATCAATAACCCATATAGACACTCATGTAGCTACTCACCAACCCATGCAGCCGCTTACATACCAACTGACAGACTAATACAGACATTTACACAGTTTACTCACTAACCCATGTATTCACTAAGACACGTTTAATCACTCACTTATACAGTCAGTCACGCACCTACTAAATCATCCATTCAGACATTCATACACCCACTCATTCTTCAATACACCTTGGCCTATATATATATATAAAACATATTTAAACTCTACAGAAACACACAGTCACTGGATGATGTCATCAGTGATGTCATCAGTGATGTCATTTGAGATGTCATCAGTGATGCCATCAGTGATGTCACTGACCATGTCATGAATGATGTAATATGTGACGTCATCAGCAGTGCATTGCGGGGGCGCAAGTTATAGTTAGCTCAACTAACTATAACAGCCGAACTTCTCTGGTTTTGTACGAGTGAAATGTCCAACTAACTATAACGTCCCAGAAACCTATGGTTTTTTCAGTGAATATATATATATATTACCTATTGGCGGTCGCCAGTAGGTAGTTATAGTTAGGACCTAGTTTCCATAGGAAAAGCATTTTTTGATTTGCCAATATCTTTGACGTCGTTTGATGAATCTTCGGGAAATTTTCAAAACTAATGGGGCGGTCAGGTCAGCTGCTGTGTTGAAAGTTTCAGGGTGATTTGTCAAGCAGTGGCCGAGAAAAAGGGGGAGTCCCAAAACGCATTTTCTCCACGTTAATTTCAATAGGAAACTGTAGACATGGCTACAGCCCGAACTGCTGAATGGAATTACACCAAATTTGGCAAAAAGGTAGCTCTTGTTTCAGAAATAACTCTTGTTAAATGGTGTAAATCTATTCAGTAGTTCCTGAGAAATGTAAATATTTCTCAGATATCCAAAAAGGGATGCAGAGGATCCACGAACCCTCCCGTTCTCGTGCCTGAGATCTGATTGGCTGCCAACACTTCAAACCAGGAAGTGTTGGCAGCCATCTTGTGACTCGGTTGAACCGAGTCACAAGAAAAAAGGTAAAAAACATTAAAAAATCAAGAAAAGGGGTCAGGGTAGAAACACCCTGACCCCCTAGGCCTGCTCAGGGCCAAAAAGAAGCATTTTAAAAAAAATTCGGCGATATTCACGTTGGATCAGCAAATCTGGCTGAAAATAAAAAAACGAAGTGCGGACTCCCATGCTTTGTTTTCTTTAAGACCCCAGGTGAGCCAGGTTCTGGGGGCAATCAACACTAATGAGATGCTGTGTCCCGTGTGGGGGCCCACATGCCCCGGGGACCGCCACCTCCCGGGGGCTTATAGATTGAATGCGGTGGGCTACGTGGCCCCCCCAGAGCCCTGGTGACCGCCACCTCCCCAGGGCTTTATTGTCAAAACAAATGCGTGGGGGGCTAGTGCCCCCCATGCAGCCCCGGGGACTGCCACATCTCCAGAGCTAATTATCTTAAATGCGGGGAGCCACGCGCTCACCCCCACAGCTCTGGGGACTGCCACCTCCCCGGGGCTAAATTCAAAAGATGCATGGGGGGGCTCCAGCCCCTCCACGGAGCCATGGGGACTGCCATCTCCCGGGGCAATATTAAAAAGAAAGTGTGGGGGCTCAAGCCCCCCACACAGCCCTGGGGACCACCACCTCCCCAGGGATTAAATATTGTTGGAGGGGGCCATGTGGCCCCCCTCATGGAGCCATAAATGGCCCTGGGGATTGCCACCCCTCAGGGCCGGCTCCAGCAATGTCCCTGGGAGCCCAACCCCGGGACATTGCAGTTTGCTGTGGCTAGGTGGGAGCTCTGCATCCGCAAAGCCATAGCAGACTCTAGTCCGCTTCATGGAAGCGAGAGCAGGAAAAATGCTCTCGCTTCCATGAAGCGGGGCACAATTGCTTTCAGGCAGAGGGAGCTGCATGTATGCAGCTCCCTCTGCCCAAAAGCAATGCTGGCTCCCGCAGGAGGCAGGGAGCCGGAAGGGACCTTGAGGGTCCCCCGTGGTCCCCAACATCGTGGCCATGCCCCGGGGATGGGGGTCCCCAGGGTAATATCGGCCCAAGTAGGGGGGCCGGGCTGGCCCCCCTTCCCATTTGAAAAAATAAATAAATAAGGTCTGTCCCCAGGGGATGGGGTCCCCGGGGCCGAAATCGGCCTGGGGAGGGGGGCTGCATGGCTCCCTCCCCTTTGAAAAGAAAAAAAACCAAAGACCCAGCCCCGGGGGATGGGGTCCCCGGGGCAGAAATTGGCCTCAGGAGGGGGACTGGGTGGCCCCCTCCTATTTTATAACAATTATAAAATAAAAAATGGGTCAGGCCCCGGGGGATGGGGTTCCTGGGGCCCAAAAGGGTAGAGGGAAGGGGGGCCACAGAGCCCCCTTCCTAAAATAAAAAAAAAATCAGAAGCTGACAACTCGCCGGAGGCCCCTCCCCCTTTCTCCACCACTCTGCAAACGTGCCTCCTGGCGTGCTCTTGGTTGGGGGATGAAGTCCCCTTCGCTGCTAAGGGTCCTTAGGGGCCAACTAGCCCACCTGGTACCTCCAGCAAGCCCCACTTAGTGGGACTGCTGAGAGGTGATCAGAGGCCACGCCCCTTTTCCCACCACTCTGCAAACACGCCTCTCGGCGCACTGCTGGTGTGGTGATGAGGTCCCCTTGCCTCCTGAGGGCCTCAGGAGTAAAGTAGACGTCAACCCCCAAGCATCAGTGCCCCAGGAAGCTTTTTTATTAGAGTGGTAGAGAAAGGGGGCATGGCCCCTGGCCACCTCTCAGCAATACAGCTGTGTGGGGCTTATTAGAGGCAACAGAAGGGCTAGTTGGCCCCCAGGGACCCTCAAGAGCAAGGGAAATTCATCACCCAACCAAGAGTGCACCAGGAGGCACATTTGCAGAGTGGTGGAGAAAGGGGGCATGGCCTGCGACCACCTCTCAGCAATCCCACTGTGTGGGGCTTACTGGAGGTAAGGGCTACTTGGCCCCTAAGGACCCCCAACAGTGAAGGGGACTTCATTCCCCAACCAAGAGAGTGTAAGGAGGCATGTTTGCAGGCTGGTGGAGAAAGGGGGCGGTGGCCTGCTATCAGAACTCAGCAATCCTGCTGTGTGGGACTTACTGGAGGTAACAGGAGGAATAGTTGGCCCCCAAGGATGTCCTTGGGGGCCAACTACCCCTCCTGTTACCTCCAGTAGGTCCCACACAGCAGGATTGCTGAGATGTTGTAAAGGGCCACGCCCCCTTTCTCCACCACTCAGCAAATGTGCCTCCTGGTGCACTACTAGTTGGGGATAAAGCCCCCTTGGCTCCAAAGGGACCCTGGGGGCCAAGAAGCGCTTCTGGTACATCCTGCAAGCCCTACGTAACGGAATTCCTAAGAGCTGGTTGGAGGCCCAGCCCCCTTTCTCCACCACTCTGCTAACGTGACTGCTAGTTAAAAAATCCTTAGAAATGCACTAAAAAACCAAAGGTTACAGGGACGTTATAGTTAGCAATTAGCATTTAAAAAACCTTAGAAATTCATAGAAAAAACCACAGGTTACAGAAACGTTATAGTTAGGCTGACATTTCACTTGTACAAAACCTGTGAAATTCACCCGTTATCGTTAGCTGAGCTAACTATAACTCGGGCCCCCACAATGCACTGCTGATGACGTCATATATTATATCACTCATGACATGGTCAGTGACATAACTGATGACATCACTGATGACATCTCAAATGACATCACTGACGACTTCACCCACATAATCTCTGATGCACCTACTCACACCCCAATATAACCTTTCATACACCCACTCCAAATTTCAGACTACCATTCTCGAAACCATAGACACACCAGTACCAGTACGTACATGCCCACTCACTGATTCATAGGTCTACACACACATCCACTTACTCACCCATACAGCCACTCATACACTCAGTCACTCGCCAATACAACCACTGATATATGCACTCATACACCCATACAGACACTCACACACCGCCACTCACCCATAGAGTTACTCTGTGCCATGGCCCATGGGGACATTGTCGTCTTCTCTAAGTTAGCATGAGGACGCTGCAGACTGTCCACTGCTTTGCACACGCTACTACACGAGTTTATTTTGCAAATGCCTCTTTTGAAATTTTCACGCAAGAACCTACCGATGTTTTCACGCTCTGCAGGTTCCTGGGATTTTGTCTGAACATTGTGTACAAGGTCGAACAACAATGCCCCTTGTTATTCTGTAGCACCTAGACAAAACAATCAGATGCAGCTGTTGTTTGGGAACACATACTTTGGTCTTATGGAATACACGGATAGGCAGCACACACTTGGAGAGGGACCTTTCCAGGGAGAAGAGCATAACAGCACCTATGATGTTATGTTATCAGCATTTATAGAGCGCATGGCTGCCCCAGCAATGGGGCGTCCCAGTCCTAAGCCAGAGTAGAGGCGGACAGAGAGGTAGTAGGCTAGAGATTGGAAAAAAGCCATGTCTTGATCAGTTTCCTAAAAGCCCAGTGGTCTTGCATGCCACGGTCAGCAAGAGGGATGGTATTCCAGAGGGCGGGGCCAATGCCCTAAAAAAGCGCCCTCCGGCTTTGGTCCTGCGCACCCTCGGGACACAGGACAGGTGTAGGTCCGCAGAGTGCAGGGCCCGAGCAGGGGTATGCACCGAGCATAGATCGCTTAAAATTTGCAGACCCAGGCCATGCAGGATCTTATGTGTGGTACATAAAGTCTTAAAGTGAACTCTCTGTTCTATAGGTAACCAGTGCAGCCGTCGAAGGAGGTCAGAGGCATGACAATGTTTAGGTAGTGTGAAAAGCGTGCGGGCAGCCGCATTCTGAGCCCGTTGAAGCCTTTTCATCACAGCTTTGTTGGCGCCAAGTAGTAGCCCATTGCAATAGTCTAAACGTAACAGCACGGTGGATTGAACAATCGTCTGTCAGGTAGTTGCATCAAATAGCCCCAGAATGGGTTTTAGGCCACGCAGAAGACCGAAACAGGTACCTGCCACAGCCATAGCCTGCAGCTCGAACGAAAGGGTGCTGTCCATCAACACTCCCAGATTCTTAACCGCACTTTTCGGCTGGGGTGGGGTGCCCAGGGTTGTAGGCCACCATTGATTGCCCCATAGGTGGGTATCTCGACCCACAAAAAGCACTTCTGATTTTGCGGAATTCAATTGCAAATAGTTATTGGTCATCCATTCAGAGATGGCCGTAAGGTCACCTTGGAATTTTGCCTGGACTTGTTTAGTATTGCTGGAGAAAGTAAA
Organism: Calotriton arnoldi; assembly: GCA_963921515.1. Lineage (NCBI taxonomy): Eukaryota > Metazoa > Chordata > Amphibia > Caudata > Salamandridae > Calotriton > Calotriton arnoldi. Next base: position 19,236 of record CAWUFW010022906.1, read on the forward strand.
CACCAGTTGGGTATCATCGACATATGATACCAGAGCCATGTTCTGGGCTTCGGCCAGAAGGGCTAGGGGGCGGACATAAATGTTAAATAGAGTGGGGCTCAGGGCAGATCCCTGAGGAACACCACAGCCGAGAGGATGGACATTGGAGGCGTAGGGGGGGCAGAGACCTGGAAGGACCGATCGGTCAGAAAGGATGTGAACCAGGCCAAGGCCTTGACGTTGACTCCGATCTCCTCTAGCCGATATAGCAATATCCTATGGGAGACCATATCGAAGGCCGCACTAAGATCCAGCAGGATCAGTGCCAAGGTTCTGCACTCATCCATAGCAGACCGTAGCTGCTACTGCCAGTAGCGCCGATTCTGTACTGTATTTAGGCCGGAAGCCGTTTTGTGACTGTTCAAGGATCCGGTTAGCTTCTAAGTATTGTGTCAAGATGGAGTTGACATGAGACTCCATAATCTTAGCAAGGTACGGGAGCAGAGATATAGGGCGATAATTTTCAGGCAAAGACGCACCCAGTGTCGGTTTTTTTAACAGGGGAATAACTTTGGCATGCTTTCAGGACTTAGGGATCACTGCAGCCGATAGTGACCTGTTGATCAGCTCTCGGCCCTCCGAGAGGAGGCAACCATGACATTTCCTAAAAAGGTCCTCAGGGGAGCCTGATTTTACCTTGGCCAATAGGGTCTCCATATCTTTAGGGGACATGGGCAGGAGGTCCTGGAGAGAGTGGGGCATAGCTGCTGGGGGAGTATTCCTCTGATTAGCCGGAAGAAGTCTTCTCTGCACAGAATGTGCTATAGATGCGATCCACTTTGCTGATAAAAAATTTCGCAAGTGTCTCGCATTGTAAGTTGGAGAATATAGCGTTATCACCAGTATATGGGGGTTTTACCAATTCCTTCATAAGGGAAAAAATGGCTTTGGTTGGATTGCTGCTAGTGGAAATCATATTAGCATAAAACCTTGCTTTGGTATTCCCGACCAGTTTGTGGTACAATTTAACTGCGTTCCTGTAGATAGATTTTGCTGTGAGATCATAGGAACTTCTCCATGCCCTTTCTAGAATTTTACATTTTTTCTTTTCCATAGTCAGAGACTTGTTGTACCATGCAGGGGTTTGAGTGCGCTTGGCCTGAGTCATTTTTTCGGAATGCACCAATCTAGTGCATTATTGACCCATCCTCTGAAGGCAGCATCCGCTGTCTCTATATCTGTCTGCCAGTTGTAGATCTTCCATCTATAGACTGAGGTACGGGGTCTGCAGATAACTCCCAGAGATCTTCTAATATATAATCATTCTGCTTCTATACAAGGGGAGGGAGGTTAGGCTACGCTGTATTATACAATGACAGCTCCTTTTATGATTTACGGACTACTTGCTATGCTGACCGTATTTGTGTTATGCTATTTTTGGCAAGTATACTGCATATTGGAACACGCTAGTTAAAATAAATATTTTAAACTTGTTTGTGTCTCTGTCAGATCTTATTGTGGACAAGTACAAGAGTGTGAGCGAAAGGGTGTGTCTTGAACCGCGATTCCTGAGAGAGTCGGGAATGTTGTGTTCTGGGGTGTCTAATCACTTGTTCCTCTGTGAGTCAGTAGGCGGGCAAGTGAGACACTATAGCTAGTCGGTCCCAGGCTCATGGGTAGTAAGGTGGTAGGATGACTCAGTCCCTATTTACCAAGGTCCCATAATCCTACGCATAGTTCTGTGTTTGTGCAGAATCCCTGCAACATGGCGCCGCCAACATTTGGTCTGGTACTTATTCACGAGACCCCTGAATAGCACTTGTGTTTGTCCGCAATACCCTCTCACCGGTTCCCAGAGACGTCCGTGGAGGTGGGCTTAGCCTCCTGCAGTTGTGGGGTACACCTGTTTCTGTAGGGTTTTCAAGCTTGAATTCTAAAAGGTTTTTAGACCCATTTTGCACTACCATTTGCTTTGACATTTTCCATACCTTATGGCACAACCGGTCACTATTCCGCCACATAAACAGGCAGCGGTTACACATCATTTGATGCAGCCTGGGGTCCCCAATGCGGGGGCTACCATTATTTTCATGGTCGAGGCGGATCCTGCATACCGCTCCAAGGTGTTTTACTCCTGGGTTACCTTTCCCGCGGTTGATGCGAAGGATAATTTTTTCACGCTTACACGGTCGCTGCTCCTTTAGCAGCGTATTGTCCTTATGCAATGATTGAAGTTCCGTTGATGCCCTGGGAGCATACTATTTGGTTTAATAGTGCCCTTCCTCACCCTGTCTCATTTGTGCGTATGGGCCCCTTATGTATTGATGGGAATTCTTGGTCAGTTTTGGCTGGTTTCACTCCGCATCCGAACTATCTCAATGTTAATATAGCGGATCTTTGTTTGCTATATGGTCAAGTAATTCAGCTTTATAGGCGAGTCATACAATTTATTTCTCGTTCTTTTTTAGTGGCTCAGATTGGAGCTGATACATAGCAGAGGCCTTGTGATTAGTCCCTTCATAATTAACTCAGTGATGGGCAAACATCCTCAGAATCGTGAGGATCTACCATTTTGGATAGCCCAGAAAATTGAACAGCTTGATGCTGTGTTCCCACACACTAGTCCTGTTGAGAAACACAGGATTCTTACTATGAGTTTGCCGAGTGGTCTGATTCCTCCTTAAGCAGACTGCAACACCTGGGGAACGGTGTTTGCCTCAGTGTATACACTGTGCTTTGGCACCCCCTCCATGAGCGTTCTGCAGAGCGTTCTAAAACGTGTAAAGGATGAACACGGGGCTGGTCCAGCCCTGGATTTGGGGATGAAATTAGTGGGTATGTTCCCTATTGTCTCCGATATGATTCTGGCTAACATTAAAGCTGAAGCGGTTTGCTTGCATGTGCGCCAACGCCTGGTGGCGGTGGCGGATGCTGATCGGGGGCGACAGTTGCTGATAATTACTGCGGATGTTTATACATCCCTTGGACGCAATAATTTGGGAGTCCGACCATTTACACAAGTACATAGTAAACCCCCTCCGGACAAGGAGGGTCATCCAGTCTTTCCGAAAAAGGCATGGAACAAAAATATGCAGCAACAGAAGCCTAGGTCTCGTGCTGGTTCGCCTCCACCTGACGCTTCTGAGTGTAGATATGATTTACATGACCGCTCTAAAATTAAGACACCAGAGAGGTTCCAGGTTCCTGATCCCCGTTCTCCTTGTTCCTTTCAGGAATTGTAGAATCAACAATTTGGCGGAGGGGGACGACAGGATCGCAGACAAGGCGAGTCCACGCAGACAAGGTGAGACCCGCAGCGCCAGTTTGACGTGAAAGTCAAACAGGAAGAACCACCTCAATATCGAGCCCAGTTTCAGAAGAAAAAAGTTGCTGCTTTGACTGCAAAGTATGCCCCAGGCGGTGAGAACCCTCCTTCTAGACAAGAGTTGGGCGGTGACTCTCCTCGACAGCGCAGCGGAAGTTACCATAGTTCGGCAGACAATACACCAGCGTCTGGAGGCAAAAGCAACTGACACATATAACTGTTGGAACCGCTGAAACCGTGTAGCTCCCCCGATAGACTCTATGAGGTAGACCTCCAGATTGAAGGTGATATTAAATGCACTGTAAAAGCAGTCTTTTGGGCCAATTTAACATCTTCTTATGACATTTTACTGGCGGAGGTTGATTGGCCTACACCCTTTGTCCTCGCTTCCTCTAAAGGCAAGGATGTGATTCTACCGTCTTTTTCATAATATGTCCCAGAGGAGACTAAAAAAGCTTATGCTTCAGAGTGGGCTCTAGCATTAGCTTCTGCCTTATATCGCAATCAAGCGAGTTGGGATAAGGATTCGCCGGTGCATGTTATTCCTTTAAGATGTACACCTCAGCCCCAACCGCAATATCCCATTAAACGGATGCTAAAGCGTCCGTTAGTGACATTATGACTCAATAGGAATATCAGGGAGTAATCAAACCCTGTGTATCTTCTATGAATAATCCTCTTTTTCTGATATTGAAACCGGATGGTTCATATCGTATAGTTTTAGACTACAGACATTTGAATAGTCATTTTCGTACCTTTGCGGTACAGAACACACACAGCACTGTGTTAGTAAATAACATTATTCGCAAGAAATTTAAAACTACGTTAGACATTTCAAATGTATTTTTCAGTCACACATTGGCTCCTGAAAGCCTTGACTTGACCGCATTGAGCGCTTTTAAGAATCATAGGTGCTACGCGAGATTGCCTATGGGGTATAAGTATAGCCCTGGGGTTTTTGCAGCTGTATTGTGTCGATTTTTCATGAAATTGACCCTGATGCATTTTCATACTTCGATGACATTTATTTGATGCATGATGAACTAAATCCGCATCTCATGCGCGTGGATCGCATTATCACGCATTTTGCAACTCTAGGTTACAAATTCAATTTTGCCAAATCCCATACTGCATTTTTGGCAGTTCTTTTCCTTGGTTACGAGTTAAATAACGAGGGTAGGGGGTTAGCACCCCACTTTTTGGAAAAATGTGCTCAATTACAACCTCCAACTATCCTCAAGAAATTACAGTCTTTCCTGGGTTTCTTGAATTTCGGCTGAACCAACATTCCTGATTATCCCCAGCGCATCAAACCTCTATACACATTGATACATCCTTCTTTTTCATCTTCCAGGTGGCTTCCGGAACATACCGCAGTATTGCAGTCTTTGCAGTCTGATCCACTTGCAACTCAATTCTTGTTAACTAGAGCCAATGCCACAAATTTGGTCATAAGGATTGTACCAGGAACTTTAGGCTTCACCTATGTGACTTTTAATGAAGGGGACACTGTTCCCATTGCTTACAAATCGCATTTGTATACTTCTGCAGAAATGCGTTTTTCTGCTATTGAGAACATTTTCACAGCAGTACAGATGGTGTTTCTTAAGGAACACACTCTGGCTCAGGGCAAATGCATCTCCGTGGTTTCTCTTGTGCCCGCTTTAGAAGCTGTCAAGAAGGCGCATGTACTGAATTCTAAAGCTCTGCATCCACGTTGGATACAATGAGCTAGTTCATCGACGTCGGCTGATGTCAATTTCGTCTTTGATCCTTCTTTGCAAACACCAGAGTTTTTACAATATGAACATGTTCATCCACTTCCTTCGTCCCTACTGCCTCTTGCCCAGTACAAATGTATAATTTACACTGATGGATTTGCACAGCCAGCCATTGGTTCTAAACATGCTTATTCTGCAGCCTGCGCTATTGTACAGGTGCGATTGTGGACGGTGATTTTAAATCGTTCTTGGTTCACATGCAATCCCTTGGGGATTGCACGGCACAATTGGCCGAGCTACGCGTTTTGCTATTGGCTCTTGAGTTTGCTGATCCTGAAGTGCCTACTCATGTCGTATGCGATTCTTTCTACTGTGTACAATCCTTTAATGACAACTTATTTTTTGGGAAGCAGAATGACTTTTGTGATTCTAAAGGTAGCGCAATAAGGCATAAAACGCTTTGGGTCAGAGTGGCCGGTCTTAAGGAACCTTTACCACTCACACATGTTATCCATACCCTGGGCCATCAGCGTGTGGGAGCACACGCCGTTGTAATTCTATGACTGATGAAGCAGCCAAATCTGCAGCAGCCACATGCTTAGTAGTGGCTGTTACTAGGTCCATGACTAAGATTGATGATGACATTTTGACGGCTGTTGCCGCAAAAAAGGAGGGGCCACTGTATCCCCAGGGTTTCCCCTCACATTAAACCTATCACTTAACCACTGATCAGGTTCCATTTGTAACTATTCCCTCAGTTGGTGATCGCTTGATTCCCAACGAGGACCACAGGCTTTCATTGATTGTGGCCGCCCAGGAAGGAATGGCTTCCGCACATGCAGGAGTGTCAGCAACAATTTCTCTTTTACAGCAACGTTATTGGTGGGCCAGCTTATACCAGCAGATGGGCAAATATGTGCTTTTCTGTGACATTTGTCAACAGATTAAACCTTCTACTGTTTCGCGTCTGCCACATACTCATCTCTTTATTTCTAATCAACTGTTTGGTTGAATTTATCTTGATCACTGCGGTCCTTTGACTTCAGACAATGCTTTCAGATATCTTTTGGTTGCAGGGGATTCGTGCATGAGGTTCCTCTGGGTTTGGCCGCAACGCATTGCTGATGCTCATGCTATTATAAAAGATTTGCATGTCTTTGTAGGGACACATGCCTGTGGCTCCTTCCATTCAGGCCAAAGTCCGGCTTTTGCCTCTAAGGCTTACCGCAATGCGATGAAGTCTATGGGGGTGCAGGTGCATTTCTCGTCTCCATGTAGGCCTGAGGGCAATTCTGTTGTGGAGCGGATGAACCGTGACTTAAAGCAGACTTTAACAGCAAGGGTATTAGGTACAGGTCGGGACTGGTTGACTCATCTCTATGGAGTCCAACGTGCACTAAATAATCTCACTAAAAGATCTCTGGGTGGACAGACCCCTGACGAAATGCTCTTTGGCATTAAGATGTTTGTGCCGGACCTTGACGGTCTAGACGTTGTGGCAGCTGCTCATTGGATTTGCTTAATTAGATGGTATCACTTTTTACTCTGGAAGGTTCTGAAGCCTTATTGGAGCTTATGGCATTCCACTTTTCCTGCGAGGTTTTTGCCCTGGACGATACATTGTGATTGGATATTTTGTTGCATAAAAAAATTCTTTTTTTTTCCTTCTCCTCTTTTCTCTCTTCGTTTTTCAGTCCATTGAAGTTCTGCTTTGGACTTGAGTTGATATTTGGCCTTTTACTTAGATGCTTTGGCTCTGCATAACTCTGAATTCTATGTTAGCCCAGGGCTAACGTCCTGACCAAGGGGAGGGTGTCACATGGCCCACGGGGACATTGTTGTCTACTATAAGAGTAAGCATGAGCTGCAGACTGTCCGCTGCTTTGTGCACGCTACTACACAAGATATTTTGCAAATGCCTCTTTTTAAATTTTCACACAAGAACCTACCGCTGCTTCATGCTCTGTAGTTTGCTGGGATTTTGTCTGAATATTGTAAACAAGTCGAACAACAATGCCCCTTGTTATTCTGTTCTGGTCAAGTCCTAGCACCTAGACAAAATATACAAATGCAGCTGTTGTTTGGGAATACATACTTTGGTCTTATGGGAATACACGGATAGGCAGCAAACACTTGGAGAGGGACCTTTCTAGGGAGAAGAGCATGACAGCACCTATGATGTAGATCTACCATCTATAGACTGAGGTACGGTGTCTGCAGATAACGCCCAGGGATATTCTAATATATAAACATCCTGCTTCTATGCAAGGGGAGGGAGGTTAGGCTATGCTGTCTTATACAATGACAGCTCCTTTTATGATTTACGGACGACTTTCTATGCTGACCGTATTTGTGTTATGCATTTTTCTGCTTATTGTGGCACGTATACTGCATATTAGAGAACGTTAGTTATGTTATTGAAACTTCTATAGCGCGTGTATACCCGTAGGTGTCTTGGCGCTTTCAGGATCAAACATACTGCACTGAGGTGTAGCTAATTTCTGAAAAGCCACGTCTTAAGTTGTTTTCTAAAGGCGAGAAGGGTAGGTATAGTCCTGAGATATAGTGGAAGGGAGTTCCACAACCTAGTTGCACTGTGACTGAAACTCCTACCACCCCAGCTCGCCTTTCTAATTCTAACAGTGGTAACCAAACTGGTATTGGCCGATCGAAGAGATCTATTTGGAGAGTATCAGCTAAATATATTCCAAAGACATTTTGGACCTTCTCTGTGAAGAGCCTTGTTTGCAATGCAAAGTGCTTTAAATTTGACTCGCTGGCATACCGGGAGCCAGTGAAGATCCTGGATGCCTGTTGCTATTGACTGATATTTGGGAACATCCAGGATTAATCTGGCGGCAGCATTCTGTACCGCCTGTAGCTTCCTATGTAGTCGGGCTTGAAGATTCATATATAGGCCATTACAATAGTCTGTTTGGACACGACTAACGCGGACGCAACAGTTTTTTGGTGTTTCTGTGAATAAAGGGAAGAATTTTTCTTAAGGTCTTGATAGTGAAAAAAGATTAGGACACCACCTTAGATACCTGGGTCTCGAAGTTGAGTTTCTCGTCCATAATGAAGTGGAGTGGGAGGAGGGCCCAGATTATCTGGCCACCAGGCAGGAGACCAAGGTAGAAAAAGGTTGCCAAACAGTACCACCTCGGTTTTGTTTGAATTCAATTTTAGGCAATGCTTACTCATCCAGTTACTCAGGGCAATCATGCAGTCATGTAATTTTAGTGAATGATCAACATCCTTATCCACCGCTGAGATCACCAACTGGGTGTCGTCAGTGTAGGATGTGGGATTCAGATTGAAACTTCTAATCAGCGGGGAAAGTTCAGAGACATATATGTTGAAAAGCGTCGGGCTCAAAGAAGAGTTCTGAGTGACCCCACAAGGCAGGATATATGGTAAGGATTTAAACTGACCTAAGTGTACCGTTTGGGATCTCCCTGATAAAAAAGATGTTAAAAGAGAGAGGGCCTTTCCTCCAATCCCTATAGCGTTCAGGCAGTGGACCAAGAGACCATGCTCCACCGTATCGAACGCATGCGGACAGGTCGAGCAGAATAAGGGCTGCTGACCCTCCGCTATCTAATGTCATGCGAATTTCTTCAGTTGTTTTTATCAAAGCAGTCTCAGTGCTATGATTTGCTCTGAATCCAAATTGACTGTGGTCTAAGAGTTGATTTTCTGAAATGAAATTAGAGAGTTCAACATTGATTATTTTCTCTATGATTTTTGCCGGAAGCGATAGTCTCGCTATGGGACAATAGTTAGCAGGATCACTAGAGTCCAAATTAGGTTTTTTAATAAGGGGGAGAATACAGGCCTGTTTTCAAATGCTAGGAAATGATCCTTGCATAAGCATTTGATTAAATATTCATGACAAGTGGGGGGTGATGTACTGATTTACAAGTTGTAGAATCCTAGGGTGCAAGGGTCATCTGGGGATCCAGATTTAGCAACAGAGAGAAACGTAGCTATTTGTGTTGTGGATGTTGGAGTAAATCATAGAAGCAGTGTCTCATTAGATATTTCCTGCTCTTTATGGTTGGTATTGACCTTAGTTTTGTCGAAAAGATCAAAAATGTGATCAACTTTGCCTTTGAATGTCTGGGCAAGCAAGTTACAGAAATCTTGGTTATGACTAGAGGAATTATTTTTAGTAGCTATAGTGAGTTTCTTTATGACCTGAAACAATTTTTTACTAGAGTTGCCAGCATTTTCAATTTGTTGCGTATAATACTGACTTTTCTCATTAATGAGCTTTTTTTTATAGTCTGTAAGCATGGCTTTATAACGATGTTTTTCAAGTTCGTTATAATTTTTGCACCAGTTTCTTTCTTGCCTCCTGCAGGCTTGTTTTTCCAATCTCAGGGCCTCAGAAAACCAGGGAGCTGATGGTGTCCCTCTGTGTTTATTTACTGTAGTGATGGGCGCTAGCTTCGCAAAATTGGATTCGAGCCATGAGGTGTAATTTATGGCTGATGAATCGATTTCCATTTCAACGTCAGGTTGACTTTGTGTTAACTGCGTTGCCAAAGTTATGGGATCCATTTTATGCCAGGGTCTACTGAGTACCTTTGTGTCTGGTGTGGTCACAGTTTTAGATGGAGGTAGCTTATAGCTGAATAGTACTGCGTGATGATCTGACCACACTAGAGGAAATGTGGAAGGATTAGAGATGGCATGATTGTTAGTAAAAAGGCCATCCAGAGTATGACCGGCTGAGTGTGTAGGGTCTTGTATCAGTTGTTTGAGTCCTAATTATGATGTCATTTCAAGAAGGTCTGATGTGTCTTTGTCTGTCATTGATTCTAAATGAAAGTTCACATCTCCTAAAATGGTAAAATAATTAGATTGGAGACCTAGTTCTAATAATGTATGAAAACTAGTCAGAAATTTGTTTTTAGGACCTGGTGGACGATAAACTAATATTCCTCTAAACGTCTCTTGCTTAAGGGGTGTGATTTTGAAGAGAAAGGCTTCACATTCTGTGGAGGGAATCACTGAGCAGTGAGTACTTAACTCACTCCGGTGCATTAGAGCCAAACCTCCGCCTCTTTTCAGTAGTCTATCAAGTTTGAAGACTTCAAATCCTTGGGGAACTGCTATATTAAAATCAGGATCGGTTGCATCTCCACCCCAATTTTCCGTTACAAAAAGGGCATCTAATTTATTATCATGAATAAAATCAGCTATTTCATATTTGTGTTTGACTAATGATCTTGCATTGATGAGGGCAAATTGGAGCTCACTATGAGGTCTATAGGACTCAGAGGGTCTTAAGGTGTCATTTTGCATCTTGCTTGGGACAAAAGGTATTATTACCTTACAGCAAGTACATTAATTTTTTTCTAACATTATTAAATTTTCAATAATGAGTTTATTGCATGTATGAAGTACAGGGGGACCTAGAGCATGCAGTCTCACAGGAGTAATGAAGTTGGGTTTTTTCTCTTAAGAAAGGACCAGAGTCTCTGGCCCTGGGCCAGGTCCAGGTGCGGACAAGCGCAGACGGGCTTGCCTTAGGCGCGCCTTTGGCGCGCCAGCGGCACGCCCGCTGCGCGTTCGTTTCAGCATCCACCTAAATAGGTGCTGCTGGAACCTGGAGCGCTGACCCTACCGGAAGCTTGTAGCCGGAAGAGAGTCAAACAAGGACTTCCAACAAAGAACTTCCCTCCGCAAACAATCGGCGTGAAGCCGCGGCGGACCGGGGAAGCCGGAAACGGTAAGGGCAGGCTAGAAGGCTTGTGCAAACTAAGCAAAAAGTGCAAGCAAACAGATTAAAAAGGCATCCACAATCATATAGGTCAAAATAAATATTTTAAACTTGTTCATGTCTCTGTCAGATCTTTTTGTGGACAAGTACAAGAGTATGAGCGAAAGGGTTTGTCTTGCAACCGCTATTCCTAAGCGAGTCAGGAGTGTTGTGTTCTGGAGTGTCTAATCACTTGTTCCTCTGTCAGTGAGTAGGAGGGCAAGTGAGACACTATAGCTAGTCGGTCCCGGGCTCATGGGTACTAAGGTGGTAGGATGACTGAGTCCCTATATACCAAGGTTCCATAATCCTACGCATATTTCTGTGTTTGTGCAGAATGCCTGCAAGAACTCACACACCTAGTCAGTCACCCAAAGAGTCATTCACACTGACATTTACTCACCTATACAGTTATACACACACCATCTCACTTATTCATACAGATACTAGCACATACTTACTCTCTTATACAATCACTGACACAAGCACCCACTCATCCATACATCCACTCTCACAATCACTCACTCTCACATACAGTCACTTATATACTCCAACACTCACATATACTGCCTTTAATATATGCAGTTGTTCACCCATATACCACTGACACATCCATTCACTCACCGACAGAGCCATACGCACCCTCACTCACCCACACAGCCCCTCGCAGATGCACTTATGAACCCATACACCCAGTGAATCACCCACTCACACATCCATACAGAAAGTCACACACCCACCCACACAGATACTCAGGCACACATACAGGTACTCAGACAACCAATCAATAACCCATATAGGCACTTGTGTAGCTATTCACCAACCCATGCAGCCACTTAGACACCAACTGACAGACTGATACAGTCATTCACACAAATTTGTCACTCACCTATACATTCACTGAGATACATATAATCACTCACTTATACAGTCAGTCACACACCCACTGAATCATCCATACAGACACTCATACACCCATTCATTCTTCAATACACCTTGGCGTGTATATATATATATATTCACTGAAAAAACCATAGGTTTTAGGGACAGTTATAGTTAGTTGGACATTGCACTCGTACAAAACCCGTGAAATTCCCCGTTATAGTTAGTCCAGCTAACTATAACTCACGCCCGCAATGCACTGCTGATGACGTCACATATTACATCACTCATGACATGGTCAGTGACATCACTGATGACATCACTGATGACATCTCAAATGACATCACTGATGACATCACTGATGACATCATCCAGTGACTGTGTGTTTCTGTAAAGTTTATATATTTTTAATATATATAGGAAAAGACGTATTGAAGAATGAGTGGGTGTGTAAGTGTCTGTATGGATGATTTTGTAGGTGCGTGACTGACTCTATAAGTGAGTGATTTAACGTATCTTACTGAATGCATGGGTTAGTGACTAAACTGGGTGAATGTCTGTATCCGTCTGTCTGTTGCTGTGTAAGTGGCTGCATGTGTTTGTGAATAGCTACATGAGTGTCTATATGAGTTATTGAATGCTTGTCTGAGTATCTGTATGGGTGCCTGAGTGTTTGTGTGGGAGGGGTGTGTGCAACTCTGTGCATAGATGTGTGAGTGGGTGATTCACTGGGTGGATGGTTTCAAGAGTGCAACTGTGATAGACTGTATGGGTGGGTAAGTGTGTGTAAGAGTGTGTTAGTGAGTGAATGTATGTCCCAGTGGTACATGTGTGAGTAACTACATATGTGAAAGGCAGTATATATGTGTGTTGGAGTATATAAATAGCTATAAGCGAGAGTGAGTGATTGTGATAGTGGCTGTATGGATGAGTGTGTGCTTGTATCAGTGATTGTATAAGAGCGTAAGAATGTGCTACTATTTGTATGAGTAAGTGAGCTGGTGTGTGTATAACTGTATAGGTGAGTAAATGGTAGTGTGTTTAATTATTTGCATGACTGACTAGGTGTGTGAGTACCTCTATGGATGAGTGGCGGTGTTTGAGTGTCTATATAGGAGTATGAGTGCATATGATAGTCCTGTACTGAGTGACCGTAAGTATGAGTGACTGTACGGGTGAGTGAGTGGATGTGTGCGTAGACCTAAGAATCAGTGAGTGGGTATGTAGTTATTGGTGTTGGAGTGTCTATGGTTTTGCGAATGGCAGTCTGTAATTTAGAGTGGGTGTATCAAAGGTTATATTAGGGTGTGAGGAGGTGCATCAGATTATCACGTGGATGATGTCATCAGTGATGTCATTTGAGATGTCATCAGTGATGTCATCAGTGATGTCACTGACCATGTCATGAGTGATGTAATATGTGACGTCATCAGCAGTGCATTGCGGAGCGCGAGTTATAGTTAGCTGGACTAACTATAACGGGGAATTTCACGGGTTTTGTACGAGTGCAATGTCCAACTAACTATAACTGTCCCTAAAACCTATGGGTTTTTCAGTGAATTTCAAAGGTTTTTTAAAAGCTAATTTGTAACTATAACGTCCCTGAAACCTATGGTTTTTTCAGTGAATTTCAAAGGTTTTTTAAATGCTAATTTGTAACTATAACATGTCTGAAACCTACAGTTTTTTCAGTGAATTTCAAAGGTTTTGTAAATGACAATTTTTAAATGTATTAATTGTTATATAAATTTTTTTCATACTGATTTCCAAATTTTTTAGAAACAATTTTTTTTACATATTTTATTTTTTAAATTACATTGTAATTACATTATACATAACATTACAAAAATACTTTCTCAGAATGAATTACTTTAGTTTAATTACTTTGCACATAGGCAATAGACTTTTAAGTACAGTAGTTACAGTTGTTGCAATGGGCAACACATTTTCAAACACAATGCAACATTCAGCTCAATGTGAATTTCTAGTTAAATGCAATTAGTTACTTTATGGATTACTTTTCTAACCACATTACTGGATCCTAGATTCAGTCCTGGGACATCTCCTGTAAACAGTTGAGTAAAAGCGTTTTGGTTACAGTCGTGATTTTTAAGGAATATTATTGTACTTTAAAAGTTCACACTTAGAAACTTTTTCTTATAGAATCACCAATGTTATCCTATGAAAGGAAATTCACTTAGAAGTTAAAAACTGTTATCGTTACTTTTTCTTACTCAGTGTTGGATCCTGGATCCAGCACTGGTGCATCTCCTGTAAACAGTTGAAAGAATGCGTTTAAGTCATACAAGCGATTTTTTAGGAATATTTGTAGTTTGTGAAAATCGACACTTTGAAACTTTTCTGCTGAAAACCAGACAATGGATTCCTATGGAAGGAAATTCAAGTTACTGGTAAGTACGGTTAAAATTACTTTTCAGGATCAGTACTGGGCTGAAAGATGCAGCACTGAGGTCTCTCCTGATAACAGGTGAGTAAATCAGAATTCGTATTTCGGCTGATTTTAGAGGAATATTTTAAAGTTCCAAAACTTCACACTTAGAAGAATTTCCAAGTGAAACCAGTCAATGTTAGCCTATGGAAGGAAATTCAAGTTACTGGTAAGTACGGTTAAAATTACTTTTCAGGACCAGTACTGGGCTGAAAGATGCATCACTGAGGTCTCTACTGATAACAGGTGAGTAAATCAGAATTCGGATTTCGGCTGATTTTAGAGGAATATTTGTATGTTTCAAAAATCAACACTTAGAAACTTTTTCAGCAAAAAGCAGGCAATGATATCCTATGGAAGGAAATTCAAGTTACTGGTAAGTACGGTTAAAATTACTTTTGAGGATCAGTACTGGGCTGAAAGATGCAGCACTGAGGTCTCTCCTGATAACAGGTGAGTAAATTGGAATTCGTATTTTGGCTGATTTTAGAGGAATATTTTAAAGTTCCAAAACTCCAGACTTAGAAGAATTTCCAAGTGAAACCAGTCAATGTTAGCCTATGGAAGGAAATTCAAGTTACTGGTAAGTACGGTTAAAATTACTTTTCAGGACCAGTACTGGGCTGAAAGATGCATCACTGAGGTCTCTACTGATAACAGGTGAGTAAATCAGAATTCGGATTTCGGCTGATTTTAGAGGAATATTTGTATGTTTCAAAAATCAACACTTAGAAACTTTTCAGCAAAAAGCAGGCAATGATATCCTATGGAAGGAAATTCAAGTTACTGGTAAGTACGGTTAAAATTACTTTTGAGGATCAGTACTGGGCTGAAAGATGCAGCACTGAGGTCTCTCCTGATAACAGGTGAGTAAATTGGAATTCGTATTTTGGCTGATTTTAGAGGAATATTTTAAAGTTCCAAAACTCCACACTTAGAAGAATTTCCAAGTGAAACCAGTCAATGTTAGCCTATGGAAGGAAATTCAAGTTACTGGTAAGTACGGTTAAAATTACTTTTCAGGACCAGTACTGGGCTGAAAGATGCAGCACTGAGGTCTCTCCTGATAACAGGTGAGTAAATCAGAATTCGGATTTCGGCTGATTTTAGCGGAATATTTGTATGTTTCAAAAATCAACACTTAGAAACTTTTTCAGCAAAAAGCAGGCAATGATATCCTATGGAAGGAAATTCAAGTTACTGGTAAGTACGGTTAAAATTACTTTTGAGGATCAGTACTGGGCTAATAGATGCAGCACTGGGTTCTCTCCTGATAACAGGTGAGTAAATCGGAATTCGTATTTCGGCTGATTTTAGAGGAATATTTTAAAGTTCCAAAACTTCACACTTAGAAGAATCTCCAAGTGAAACCAGTCAATGTTAGCCTATGAAGGAAATTCAAGTTACCTGTAAGTACGGTTAAAATTACTTTTCAGGATCAGTACTGGGCTGAAAGATGCAGCACTGAGGTCTCTCCTGATAACAGGTGAGTAAATCGGAATTCGTATTTCGGCTGATTTTAGAGGAATATTTTAAAGTTCCAAAACTCCACACTTAGAAGAATTTCCAAGTGAAACCAGTCAATGTTAGCCTATGGAAGGAAATTCAAGTTACTGGTAAGTACGGTTAAAATTACTTTTCAGGACCAGTACTGGGCTGAAAGATGCATCACTGAGGTCTCTCCTGATAACAGGTGAGTAAATCAGAATTCGGATTTCGGCTGATTTTAGAGGAATATTTGTATGTTTCAAAATCAACACTTAGAAACTTTTTCAGCAAAAAGCAGGCAATGATATCCTATGGAAGGAAATTCAAGTTACTGGTAAGTACGGTTAAAATTACTTTTGAGGATCAGTACTGGGCTGAAAGATGCAGCAGTGAGGTCTCTCCTGATAACAGGTGAGTAAATTGGAATTCGTATTTCGGCTGATTTTAGAGGAATATTTTAAAGTTCCAAAACTCCACACTTAGAAGAATTTCCAAGTGAAACCAGTCAATGTTAGCCTATGGAAGGAAATTCAAGTTACTGGTAAGTACGGTTAAAATTACTTTTCAGGACCAGTACTGGGCTGAAAGATGCATCACTGAGGTCTCTCCTGATAACAGGTGAGTAAATCAGAATTCGGATTTCGGCTGATTTTAGAGGAATATTTGTATGTTTCAAAAATCAACACTTAGAAACTTTTTCAGCAAAAAGCAGGCAATGATATCCTATGGAAGGAAATTCAAGTTACTGGTAAGTACGGTTAAAATTACTTTTGAGGATCAGTACTGGGCTGAAAGATGCAGCACTGAGGTCTCTCCTGATAACAGGTGAGTAAATCGGAATTCGTATTTCGGCTGATTTTAGAGGAATATTTTAAAGTTCCAAAACTCCACACTTAGAAGAATTTCCAAGTGAAACCAGTCAATGTTAGCCTATGGAAGGAAATTCAAGTTACTGGTAAGTACGGTTAAAATTACTTTTCAGGATTAGTACTGGGCTGAAAGGTGCAGCACTGAGGTCTCTCCTGATAACAGGTGAGTAAATCAGAATTCGTATTTCGGCTGATTTTAGAGGAATATTTGCACAATGGTGAAGGGAGGGGCGGGGCCTGAGGTGACATCTGTGCAAACGCGCCCCGTGACGCGTTTTAAGTTGGGGGATTAAGTCCCCTTGAATCATGAGGGTCCCTACGGGCCAACTAGCCCACCAGGAACCTCCAGTATGCGCCAGGGGCTGCGTTGCAGAGACATTTACAGAGGCCACACCCCTTTTACACCTCTCTGCAACGCAGCTCTGTGGCGCTTTCTGGACGTACCTGTTGGGCTAGTTGGCCCCCAGGGACCCTCAGGATTGAAGAGGATTTAATTCCCCATCTTAAAACGCGCCACGGGGCCTGTTTGCACACATGTCACCTGAAGACCCGCCCCTCCCTTCACCACTGTGCAAACGCGCCCCGTGGCGCGTTTAAGTCGGGGGATTAACTCCCCTTGAATCCTGAGGGTCCCTGGGGTGCAACTAGCCCACCATATACCTCCAAAAGCACCATAGAGCTGCGTTGCAGAGAGGTGTAAAAGGGGCGTGGCCTCTGTACACCTCTCTGCAAGGCAGCTCCCTGGCGCATACTGGAGGTTCCTGGTGGGCTAGTTGGCCCCCAGGGACCCCAGTATTCAAGGGGAATTGTTCCTCCTCTGCAAACGCGCCAGGGGCGCGTTTGCAGAGTGGTGAAGGAAGGGGACGGGGCCTACAGGCCCGATCGTTTTTTTTTGTGTGTTTTTTTTCCCCCCCTGAAGGGGGGCTGTGTGGCCCCCCTTCCTTTTTCCTATTTTTAGGCCCTGGGGACCCCATCCGCCAGGGCCTTTCCCCTTTTTTTAAAATTAAAATAAAAATAAAAAACGGGAAGGGGGCCGCGTGGCCCCCTTCCCTGGGCCTGTATTGGCCCCGGGGACCCCATCCCCGGGGCATGGCCTCTTTTTTTTATTTGGAGGGGGCTGCGTGGCCCCCTCCTCAGGCCATTTAAGGCCCCGGGGACCCCATCCCCCGGGGCTGCCTTGCACTTTTTTATTTTTTTATTTTTGTTACTTTGGGGAGGGGGCTGCGTGGCCCCCTCCGTGGCCTCTTATGGCCCCGGGGACCCCATCCCCGGGGCCTGGCCTCTCATTGGGGACTGTGGGGGTCCCCAAACCCCCACAGTCCCGCCGGCTCCCCGTGTCCTACGGGAGCCGGCATTGCTTACACATGGGGAGCAGCTAACATGCTGCTCCCCATGTGGAAAGCAATCGGCTTTGGATATTGGAAGAGAGAGCAGGTTTCCTGCTCTCTCTTCCAATATCCAAAGCAAGTTTGCAATGACAGGACGGGAGCCGCGAGGCTCCCGTCCTGTCATTGCAAACAGCAGTGTCCCGGGGTAGGCACCCGGGACACTGCAGGAGCCGGCCCTGGGGGTGGTGGTCCCCAGGGCCATCAAGGGCTCCAGGAGGGGGCCGCGCGGCCCCCTCCCTACATTTTGAAAGCCCCGGGGAGGTGGTGGTCCCCGGGGCTCTGGGGGTCCAAAACGGACCCCCATTTTAATTTTTCTTAGTGCCCCGGGAGGTGGTGGTCCCGGGCGTGTGGGGGCTGGAGCCCCCCACACAGGTTTTTTTAAATAAAAAAGAAGCCCCGGGGAGGTGGCGGTCCTCGGGGCTGCGGGAGGGCTCAGAGCCCTCCCGCACCATTATACATAAAGCCCCGGGGGTGGTGGTCCCCGGGGCTTGGGGGCCCTTAGAGGCCCCCACACATAAAATTAACCCCCCAGCATGCCCTCGGGACTTGGCCCACCCGGGGGCCAATTAACATCGAAGCGCGGAGACCGCGCTTCGATTTTTTCGGCAGGGTTCGCGCTCCCTGAGCGCATCCTGCCGATTTAAAAAAAAAAAAAAAAAATTTTTGCCCAGGGGTCCTTGTGGGACCCCTGAGCAGACCTAGGGGTCAGGGTGTTTCTACCCTGCCCCCTTTGTGCGCTTTGCGCACTTGTTTCTGTCCCTCGGTTCTACCGAGGGACAAAATGGCTGCCAACACTTCTTGGTTTGGAGTGTTGACAGCCAATTAACATAAAGCTCGTGCTCGGGA
Organism: Calotriton arnoldi; assembly: GCA_963921515.1. Taxonomy (NCBI): domain Eukaryota; kingdom Metazoa; phylum Chordata; class Amphibia; order Caudata; family Salamandridae; genus Calotriton; species Calotriton arnoldi. The sequence continues at coordinate 37,953 of CAWUFW010022906.1, forward strand.
GGATCCGCGGCCCTAGATATCACTATCTTTTTACTTTTGATTTTCTCAGCAACTACTGAACGGATTTACACCATTTAACAAAAGGGTTCTTTCTGAACCAAGAACTACCTCTTTGCCAAATTTGGTGTAATTCCGTTCAGCAGTTCGGGCTGTAGCCGTGTCTAAAGTTTTATATGGAAAATTGCATGGGGAAAACGCGTTTTGGGACCCTTCTTTTTTCTCGGCCCCCGCTTGACGAATCCCCCCGAGACTTTCAGGGTAGGAGCAGACCGGAGCGGGCCATAAAGTTTGAAAATTTTGCGAAGATACGTCAACCGGCAAGAGAGTTATTTCAAATAGAATGTCGCGGATTTCCTATGGATAATAGGTTGTAACTATAACTATCTACTGGCGACCGCCAGTAGATAATATATATATATATATATATATAACATCCTTAAACTTTTTAGAAACACTCACAGTCACTGGATGATGTCATCAGTGATGTCATTTGAGATGTCATGAGTGATGTCCTCAATGATGTCACTGACCATGTCATGAGTGATGTAATATGTGACTTCATCAGCAGTACATTGTGGGGGCACAAGTTATAGTTAGTTCAGCTAACTGTAATGGCTGAATTTCACAGGTTTTGTACAAGTGAAATGTCAGCCTAACTATAACGTTCCTGTAACCTTTGTTTTCTTCCGTTAATTTATAAGGTTTTTTAAATGCTAATACCTAACTATAATGTCCCTTAAACCTGTGGTTTTTTCAGTGAATATTATCTACTGGCGGTCACACCCACCCACTACGCCGGCCACACGCTTGACCCCGTCTTCTCTTCCAGCAAACACATCTCCTTCAGCCACGCCACCGGACTCCACTGGACCGACCACAGCTGCGTCCACTTCAGCTTCAGAAAGACTGCGACCCACCACCACCCGCAACAGGCTCCCCGCCGGAGCTGGAGCAAGATCACCGCCGAGCAGCTCACCGCCTCCCTCAGCCAGAACACACCCACCAACACAACGGACCCAAACGAAGCAGCCAGCAACCTCGCCAAGTGGCTGACCGCCTGCGCCGACGACCTCGCACCACTAAAAACCCTCCCAGCAGACCCGGAAGCAAGAAAACCCCTTGGTTCACCAACGAACTCAAGGAATCCAAGAAGAACTGCCGCACTCTCGAGAAAGCCTGGCGACTCGACCAGACCACAGACAACAGGACCGCCCTCAAGCACGCCACCCGCAAACACCACCAGCTGATCCGTGCCACCAAGAAGTCAGCACTCAAAGAACGACTGGACAACAACGCCCACGACAGCAAGGAACTTTTCAGCATCGTCAAAGAGTTCTCCAACCCCAGCGCCGGAAACAACGACATCACCCCCTCGCAAGACCTCTGCAACTCACTCGCCGCGTTCTTCCACCGCAAGATCACCGACATACATAACAGCTTCAACACACAGACCACGCACCCTACCGCCGAACCAACGCCCGCCACCACCACCCTCTGCAACTGGACCCCGATCAGCACCGAAGACACCACCCGCACGATGAACTCCATCCACTCCGGATCACCAACCGACCCCTGCCCACACCACGTCTTCAACAAAGCCGATGCCACCATCGCACCCCATCTCCGGGACATCATCAACTCCTCCTTCCACACCGCCACCTTCCCGGAGAGCTGGAAGCACGCCGAGCTTACCGCCCTCCTGAAGAAACCAACGGCGGACCCCACCGACCTCAAGAACTACCGTCCCATCTCGCTCCTTCCGTTTCCGGCCAAAGTCATCGAGAAGACCGTCAACAGACAGCTTGCCGCCTTCCTCGAGACGAATGGATCCCTCGACCCCTCGCAGTCCGGGTTTCGGGCCAACCACAGCACCGAGACCGCCCTTATCGCAGCCACCGACGACATCAGAACCCTAACCGACAACGGGGAAACAGCAGCCCTCATCCTCTTGGACCTCTCCGCGGCGTTCGACACCGTCTGCCACCGCACCCTAGTGAAGCGCCTCAGCAACATCGGAATCCGAGAGAAAGCACTGGAATGGATCATCTCGTTCCTCGCCGGAAGAACCCAGAGAGTCCGCCTCCCCCGTTCAGATCCGAGGCCACCGAAGTCATCTGCGGCGTTCCACAAGGATCTTCACTCAGTCCAACCCTCTTCAACGTCTACATGAGCCCCCTCGCAGCCATCGCACGCCAACACAACCTCAACATCATCTCCTACGCCGACGACACCCAGCTGATCCTCTCCCTCACCAACGACCCCACCACCGCCAGAGCCAACCTACACGACGGGATGAGAGACGTCGCCGACTGGATGAGGAACGGCCGCCTTAAACTGAACTCAGACAAGACGGAAGTCCTCATCCTGGGCTCATCACCTTCCGCCTGGGACGACTCTTGGTGGCCCCGGCCCTGGGCACCGCACCCAAGCCAACGGACCACGCACGTAACCTGGGCTTCATCCTGGACTCCTCCCTGTCGATGACCAGACAAGTCAACGCCATCTCATCTTCGTGCTTCAACACCCTGCGCATGCTCCGCAAGATCTTCAGATGGATCCCCACTGAAACCAGGAAGACCGTCACCCAGGCACTCGTCACCAGCCGACTGGACTATGGGAACACCCTCTACGCCGGAACCACAGCCAAACTTCAAAAAAGACTCCAGCGCATCCAGAACGCCTCCGCACGACTCATCCTGGACATCCCCCGACACAGCCACATCACCGGACACCTGAAAGACCTGCACTGGCTCCCCGTCAGCAAGAGAATCACGTTCAGACTCCTCACCCACGCACACAAAGCCCTCCACGACCTGGGCCCCAAGTACCTCAACGACCGCATGACCTTCTACACGCCCACCCGCCAGCTACGATCAACCAGCCACGCCCTCGCCACCGTACCACGCATCCGCAGAGCCACCGCCGGAGGAAGATCCTTCTCCTACCTGGCAGCCAAGACCTGGAACTCCCTCCCCACTCACCTTCGGCGAACCCAGGACCATCTCTCCTTCAGGAAGCAGCTCAAGACCTGGCTGTTCGAGCAGTAACTTACCCCTTCCCCCAGCGCCTTGAGACCCTCCCGGGTGAGTAGCGCGCTCTATAAATGCCGTGATTGATTGATTGATAGTTATAGTTAGGACCTATTATCCATAGGAAATCCGCGACATTCTATTTGAAATAACTCTTGCGCCGGTTGACGAATCTTAGCGAAAACTTCCAACTTGTTGGGGCGCTCCGCTCCTACCCTGAAAGTCTCGGGTTGATTCGTCAAGCAGGGGCCGAGAAAAAAGGGGGGTCCCAAAACGCGTTTCCCCCATTCATTTTTCCATAGGAACCTTTAGTCGCAGCTACAGCCTGAACTGCTGAACGGAATTACACCAAATTTGGCAAAGAGGTAGCCCTTGGTTCAGTGTCATGCCTTTTGCTTAAATGGTGTAAATCCGTTCAGTAGTTCCTGAGATAATCAAAAGTAAAGTCACATATATATCTATGGGCGAGTAGGGTCCGCGTATCCTGAGCGCACCCTGCGCGCACCGTCCCGATCACGAGCTGCATGCTAATTGGCTGTCAAGTGGCTGTCAACACTCCAAATCAGGAAGTGTTGGCAGCCATTTTGTCCCTCGGTAGAGCCGAGGGACAGAAACAAGTGCGCAAAGCGCAAAAGGGGGCAGGGTAGAAACACCCTGACCCCCTAGGTCTGCTCAGGGGTCCCACAAGGACCCCTGGGCAGAAAAGCATTTTTTTTAAACGGCGGGATGCGCTTAGGGTGCGCGGATCCCGCCGATTAAAAAAAAAAGCACAAGAAACAAGTGCACAAAACGCACAAAGGGGGCAGGGTAGAAACACCCTGACCCCTAGGTCTGCTCAGGGGTCCCACAAGGACCCCGTGGGCAGAAAAAACATTTTTTTTTTCAAAATCGGCAGGATGCGCTTAGGGTGCGCGGATTCCACTGATTAAAAAAAAAAACACAAGAAACAAGTGCGCAAACGCACAAAGGGGGCAGGGTAGAAACACCCTGACCCCTAGGTCTGCTCAGGGGTCCCACAAGAATTTTTTTTTTCTTTTTTTTAAATCGGCAGGATGCGCTCATGGTGCGTGGATCCTGCCAAAAAAAAAAAAAATCGAAGCGCGGTCTCCCGCGCTTCGATTGTATTTTGCCCCCGGGTGGCCCAAGTCCCGGGGGCATGGTGGGGGGGGTTAAATTTATGTATGGGGGGCCTCAAAGGGCCCCCCAAGTCCTGGGGACTGCCACCCCCGGGGCTTTCATTTTAAAATGGTGCGGGAGGGCACTCGGCCCTCCCGCAGCCCCGGGGACCACCACCTCCCGGGGCTTCTTTTTAAAAAAAAAAAATTCCTGTGTGGGGGCTCGAGCCACCCCACACGCCCCGGGACCGCCACCTCCCGGGCACTAACACATTTAAAATGGGGGTCCATTTTGGACCCCGAAGCCCTGGGGACCACCACCTCCCGGGGCTGTGCTGATGTGGGGAGGGGGCCGCGCGGCCCCCTCCTGGAGCCTGTGGTGGCCCTGGGGACCGCCACCCCCAGGGCCGGCTCCTGCAGTGTCCCGGGGTGCCTACCCCGGGACACTGCTGTTTGCAATGACAGGACGGGAGCCTCGCGGCTCCCGTCCTGTCATTGCAAACTGCTTTGGATATTGGAAGAGAGAGCAGGAAACCTGCTCACTTCCAATATCCAAAGACAGTTGCTTTTCCACATGGGGAGCAGCATGTTAGCTGCTCCCCATGTGGAAAGCAATGCCGGCTCCCTTAGGACACGGGGAGCCGGCGGGAATGTGGGGGTTTGGGGACCCCCACAGTCCCCAACAAGAGGCCAGGCCCCGGGGATGGGGTCCCCGGGGCCATAAGTGGCCCGGGAGGGAGCCACGTGGCCCCCTCCCCAGAAATAATTTAAAAAAAAAAAAAAGGCCTGCCCCGGGGGATGGGGTCCCCGGGGCAAAAGGAGGCCTGAGGAGGGGGCCACGCAGCCCCTCCTTAAAAATTAATTTAAAAGTGTGGCCATGCCCCGGGGATGGGGTCCCCGGGCAGGATTCGGCCACGGGAGGGGGCCACGCGGCCCCCTTCCCGTTTAATTAAAAAAAAAAAAAAAAGGGGTAAGGCCCTGGGGGATGGGGTCCCCAGGGCCCAAAAATAGGAAAAAGGAAGGGGGCCACACAGCACCCCTTCAGGGAAAAAAACAAAAAAAAAACGATCGGGCCCGCAGGCCTCGCCCCTTCCTTCAACACTCTGCAAACGCGCCCTGGCGCGTTTGCAGATGGGGAAGTAATTCCCCTTCAATACTGGGGTCCCTGGGGGCCAACTAGCCCACCAGGAACCTCCAGTATGCGCCAGGGGGCTGCCTTGCAGAGAGGTGTACAGAGGCCACGCCCCTTTTTACACCTCTCTGCAACGCAGCTCTGTGGCGCTTAATGGAGGTTGCTGGTGGGCTAGTTGCACCCCAGGGACCCTCAGGATTCAAGGGGAGTTAATCCCCTGACTTAAAACGCGCCAAGGGGCGCGTTTGCACAGTGGTGGGGCTTCAGGTGACGTGTGCAATCAGGCCCCGTGGCGCGTTTTAAGATGGGGAATTAAATCCCCTTCAATCCTGACGGTCCCTGGGGGCCAACTAGCCCAACAGGTACATCCAGAAAGCGCCACAGAGCTGCGTTGCAGAGAGGTGTAAAAGGGGTGTGGCCTCTCTACACGTCTCTGCAACGCAGCCCCTGGCGCATACTGGAGGTTCCTGGTGGGCTAGTTGGCCCCTAGGGACCCTCATGATTCAAGGGGACTTAATCCCCCAACTTAAAACGCGCCACGGGGCGCGTTTGCACAGATGTCACCTCAGGCCCCGCCCTCCCTTCACCATTGTGCAAATATTCCTCTAAAATCAGCCGAAATACGAATTCCGATTTACTCACCTGTTATCAGGAGAGACCTCAGTGCTATATCTTTCAGCCCAGTACTGGTCCTGAAAAGTAATTTTAACCGTACTTACCAGTAACTTGAATTTCCTTCCATAGGCTAACATTGACTGGTTTCACTTGTAAATTCTTCTAAGTGTGGAGTTTTGGAACTTTAAAATATTCCTCTAAAATCAGCCGAAATACGAATTCCGATTTACTCACCTGTTATCAGGAGAGACCTCAGTGCTGCATCTTTCAGCCCAGTACTGATCCTCAAAAGTAATTTTAACCGTACTTACCAGTAACTTGAATTTCCTTCCATAGGATATCATTGCCTGCTTTTTGCTGAAAAAGTTTCTGTGTTTATTTTTGAAACATGCAAATATTCCTCTAAAATCAGCCGAAATACGAATTCCGATTTACTCACCTGTTATAAGGAGAGACCTCAGTGCTGTATCTTTCAGCCCAGTACTGGTCCTGAAAAGTAATTTTAACCGTACTTACCAGTAACTTGAATTTCCTTCCATAGGCTAACATTGACTGGTTTCACTTGGAAATTCTTCTAAGTGTGGAGTTTTGGAACTTTAAAATATTCCTCTAAAATCAGCCGAAATACGAATTCCGATTTACTCACCTGTTATCAGGAGAGACCTCAGTGCTGCATCTTTCAGCCCAGTACTGATCCTCAAAAGTAATTTTAACCGTACTTACCAGTAACTTGAATTTCCTTCCATAGGATATCATTGCCTGCTTTTTGCTGAAAAAGTTTCTAAGTGTTGATTTTTGAAACATACAAATATTCCTCTAAAATCAGCCGAAATCCGAATTCTGATTTACTCACCTGTTATCAGGAGAGACCTCAGTGCTGCATCTTTCAGCCCAGTACTGGTCCTGAAAAGTAATTTTAACTGTACTTGCCGGTAACTTGAATTTCCTTCATAGGCTAACATTGACTGGTTTCACTTGGAAATTCTTCTAAGTGTGGAGTTTTGGAACGTTATAATAATATTCCTCTAAAATCAACCAAAGTACGAATTCCAATTTACTCACCTGTTATCAGGAGAGAACCCAGTGCTGCATCTTTTAGCCCAGTACTGACCCTGAAAAGTAATTCTAACCGTACTTACCAGTAACTTACATTTCCTTCCATAGGAATCCATTGTCTGGTTTTCAGCAGAAAAGTTTCAAAGTGTCGATTTTCTCAAATTACAAATATTCCTTAAAAATCGCCTGTATGACTTAAACGCATTCTTTCAACTGTTTACAGGAGATGCACCAGTGCTGGATCCAGGATCCAACACTGAGTAAGAAAAAGTAACGATAACACTACTTACCTGCTAAGTGAATTTCCTCCCATAGGATAACATTGGTGATTCTATGTGAAAAAGTTTCTAAGTGTCAACTTTTAAAATACAATAATATTCCTTAAAAATCACTACTGTAACCAAAACGCTTTTACTCAACTGTTTACAGGAGATGTCCCAGGACTGAATCTAGGATCCAGTCCTGTGGTTAGAAAAGTAATCCATAAAGTAACTAATTGCATTTAACTAGAAATTCACATTGAGCTCAATGTTGCATTGTGTTTGAAATTGTGTTGCCCATTGCAACAACTGTAACTACTGTACTTAAAACTCTATTGCCTATTTGCAAAGTATTTAAACTAAAGTAATTCATTCTGAGAAAGTATATTTTGTAATGTAATGTATAATGTAATTACAATGTAATTTAATAAATAAAATATCTAAAAATAAATAGTTTTAAAAAATGTAGTAAATCAGTATCAAAAAAATAAATATAACAATTAATACATTTAAAAATTGTCATTTACAAAACCTTTGAAATTCACTGAAAAAACCATAGGTTTCAGACATGTTATAGTTAGGAATTAGCATTTAAAAACCTTTGAAATTCACTGAAAAAACCATAGGTTTCAGACACGTTATAGTTAGAAATTAGCATTTAAAAAACCTTTGAAATTCACTGAAAAACCATAGGTTTTAGGGACAGTTATAGTTAGTTGGACATTTCACTCGCTCAAAACCCGTGAAATTCCCCTGTTATAGTTAGTTCAGCTAACTATAACTCGCGCCCCGCAATGCACTGCTGATGACGTCACATATTACATCATTCATGACATGGTCAGTGACATCACTGATGACATCACTGATGACATCTCAAATCACATCACTGATGACATCATCCATGTGATAATCTGATGCACCTCCTCACACCCTAATATAACCTTTGATATACCCAATCTAAATTACAGACTGCCATTCGCAAAACCATAGACACTCCAACACCAATAACTACATACCCACTCACTGATTCTTAGGTCTACACACACATCCACTCACTCACCTGTACAGTCACTCATACTTATGGTCACTCAGTACAGGACTATCATATGCACTCTTACTCCTATATAGACACTCAAACACCGCCACTCATCCATAGAGGTACTCACACACCTAGTCAGTCATGCAAATAATTAAACACACTGCCATTTACTCACCTATACAGTTATACACACACCAGCTCACTTAATCATACAAATACTACCACATTGTTACGCTCTTATACAATCATTGATACAAGCACACACTCATCCATACAGCCACTATCACAATCACTCATTCTCGCGTATAGCTATTTATATACTCCATCACACATATATACTGCCTTTCACATATGTAGTTACTCACACATGTACCACTGGGACATATATTCACTCACTAACACACTCTTACACACACTTACCCACCCATACAGTCTATCACAGATGCACTCTTGAAACCATCCACCCAGTGAATCACCCACTCACACATCTATGCACAGAGTCGCACACACCCCTCCCACACAAACACTGAGGCACCCATACAGATACTCAGAGAACCATTCAATAACTCATATAGACACTCATGTAGCTATTCACAAACACATGCAGCCACTTACACAGCAACAGACAGACGGATACAGACATTCACCCAGTTTAGTCACTAACCCATGCATTCAGTAAGATACGTTAAATCACTCACTTATAGAGTCAGTCACGCACCTACTAAATCATCCATACAGACACTTAGACACCCACTCATTCTTCAATACGTCTTTTCCTATATATATTAAAAATATTTAAACTTTACAGAAACACACAGTCACTGGATGATGTCATCAGTGATGTCATTTGAGATGTCATCAGTGATGTCATCAGTGATGTCACTGACCATGTCATGAGTGATGTAATATGTGACGTCATCAGCAGTGCATTGCGGGGCGCGAGTTATAGTTAGCTGAACTAACTATAACAGGGGAATTTCACGGGTTTTGTACGAGTGAAATGTCCAACTAACTATAACTGTCCCTAAAACCTATGGTTTTTTCAGTGAATATATATATATATATATATATATATAAAACATATTTAAACTTTACAGAAACACACAATCACTGGATGATGTCATCAGTGATGTCATTTGAGATGTCATCAGTGATGTCACTGACCATGTCATGAGTGATGTAATATGTGATGTCATCAGCAGTGCATTGCGGGGGCGCGAGTTATAGTTAGCTCAGCTAAATGTAATGGCTGAATTTCACAGGTTTTGTACAAGTGAAATGTCAGCCTTGTTCCTGTAACCTTTGTTTTCTTCCGTGAATTTATAAGGTTTTTTAAATGCTAATACCTAACTATAATGTCCCTGGAACCTGTGTTTTTTCAGTGAAAATATATATATATATATATATATATATATATATATATATATATATATATATATATATATATATATATATATATATATATATTACCTACTGACGGTCGCCAGTAGGTAGATATAGTTAGGACCTCGTTTCTATTCAAAAAGCATTTTTTCTTTTGCCAATATCTTTGGCGCCATTTGACGAATCTTCGCGAAGGTTTCCAAACTAATGGTTCACTCAGCTCAGCTGTAGTCTTGAAAGTTTCGGGGTGATTCGTCAAGCGGGGGCCGAGAAAAAAGGGTGGTCCCAAAACGCATTTTCCCCATGTTAATTTCCATAGGAAATTTAGACAAAGCTACAGCCCGAACTGCTGAACGGAATTAAACCAAATTTGGCAAAAAGGTAGATCTTGGTCAAGAAAGCGTGTTTTTTTAAAAATGGTGTAAATCCGTTCAGTAGTTGCTGAGAAATTAAAAAAAAAATTGATATATCTGAGCACCGAGGAGGATTCGCGAACCCTCCCGAGCACGAGCTTCATTCTGATTGGCTGCCAACAGTCCAAACCAGAATGTGTTGGCAGCCATTTCGTGACTCGGTAAAACTAGTCACAAGAAATGTGTTTAAAAAAAGATAAAAAAACAAGAAAAGAGGGCAGGGTAGTAACTCCCTGACCCTCTAGGCCTGCTCAGGCTGTCCCACAAGGACTCCCAGGGCCAAAAAAGCATTTAAAAAAAAATCGGCCGAATTCGTGCAGGGTGCGCGAATCTGGTCGGAAAAAACACGGAGCGTGGGCTCACGCACTTTGTTTTCTATAAGCCCCCGGGTGGGCCAGGTCCTGGGGGCAATGTCCAAATATGTAGCAGGGGCCCTCGGGGGCCCCCGCAGCCCCAGGGACTGTCACCTCCCCGGGGCTTAGATAATTATATGCAGGGGGCACGCGGCCCCCCGCAGCCCCAGGGACCGCCACCTCCCAGGGGCTTTTTTTAAAAATGCATGGGAGGGGGCTCCTGCCCCCCCAGGCTGCTCCAGGGACCGCCACCTCCCTGGGCATTGTTATTTCAGGGAGGGGGGCCTTGTGGGCCCTCCCAAGCCCAGGGGACCACCACCTCCCCAGGGCTACTTTATAAAACTGTGTGGCTCAAGCCCCCCCCACACTGCCCCAGGGACCACCACCTCCCCAGGGCACACTTTATTTAAATGCAGGGTTCCGTTGCGGACCCCCGGCCCCAGGGACCACCACCTCTCCGGGGCTGCATAATAATTGGGAGGGGGGCCGAGCGGCCCCCCTTCTGGAGCCCTAGATGGCATGGGGACCACCACCCCCCAAGGACGGCTCCTGCAATGTCCCAGGGTGCCCACCCCCGGGACATTGCCGTTTGCTCTGGCAGGGCCATAGCAAACACTGCTTTGGTTCTTGGAAGCGAGAACAGGAAACCTGCTCTCGCTTCCAAGAAGCAAAGCAGATTGCTTTTGGGCAAGGGGAGCTGCATGTTTGCAGCTCCCTGTGCCCAAAAGCAATGCCGGCTCCTGCAGGAGGCGGAGATCCGGCTAGGACCATGGGGGCATTAGGGCTCCCCCCACGGTCCCCAATGTAAGGCCAGGCCCCAGGGGATGGGATCCCCGGGGCAATAATTGGCCTCAGGAGGGGGGCCACGAGGCCCCCATCCGAAAATAAGAAAACAAATGAAGTCTGGCCAGGCCCCGGGGGATGGGGTCCCGGGGCCAATAGTGGCCCAGGGAAGGGGGGCCACCTGGCCCCCCTCCGTTATATATATTTGAAAGGAAAAAAAAGGCTGGCCAGGTCCCGGGGTATGGGGTCCCGGGGACCATAATTGGCCTCAAGAGGGGGCATGTGGCCCCCCTCCATAATTTAAAAAAATAAATAAAAATCTAGCAGGCCCCGGGGGATGGGGTCCCCGGGGTGAATACCGAATAATGGAGGTGGGGTGGTTTTTTTCTTTCTATTTTGGAGTCACGACCTCAACGCGGCTCTCAGCACGGCCCCCCCGTGTAACGTCACATTGGATTCGCGAATTCACCTCAAATTAATAATTTAGTAGTATATAATTTAGAAGGTAGTGTTGTATTTGTGAAGTTGTTTTAAAGAGGTACTGTGATTGAAGTTAATGACAAGAGTACAATTGATAGAGTTGTTAAAAATATATAAAATTAAAAATTAATAGTTAAACTTGAAAAGTGTATTGTGTTGTAGTACATTGAATTCATGGTTTTGCAATTTCGCGACGGATTCGCGAATCCTTAAAAATGTAAAAAACATATGTATGTTTAAATAAGAATAAGATTCACTATTGTGTTATAGGGTGGCTCTAAAAAGAGCCCTTGTTTTCATTATGAGTTTGTTGTATCTACATGTAAGTGCGGATGCACAGCTTTAGGTTGTTGAGAAAGACTCTGTTCCCATGATCTGTGAAGTGTACTCCATCACTTCTGTAGATGTTATCCATATCAAAACGTATATTGTTGTTATATATGGAGCCCATCCTATGGTATCTGAGGTAAGCAGAAACAGCTTTATTGACATTCTTCCTAGCTTTCTCATTCTGTGGACAGAATTGATTTGACCACTTCCATTTCTGTCTTTGGCATATATTAGAGTATACAAAGACAGTTTGGGGGAAAAGCAACATCAATTGTGCAAAGGTATCCTTCATGAGCATTTCCAGTCCTACCCCAGTCAATGTGCCTAGGTCATTGCCACCACAGTGCACAATCATGAGGTCCGGGGGTTGGAGATGCAAAAAGGTTTTAACCAAAGGCATCATTTGATGCCACTTTAATCCTTTCTGTGCAATCCATTTAATATCCACATTTTGCAAAGCTAGGTCTTTGTCAATACCTCTGTGTTCAGCATACCTTTTGCACCAGAAAACATAGCTATGCCCAACAATCCATACTGTAAGCATCTTGAAGGGATGTCTGGAAGCAATGAAAAGATGTCTGTAGCTGAGGTAGTCAGTTGGTAGAATGAGAGGTATCTAAAATGGTGGACAAGATTCTGTTTTTTAAAAAGTAGAGAATTGATTGGCTGTTTAAGAACATCGTACACTCAAAAATAGGGTGCATGTTACTTTCTTTAAAAAGCATGTTTCTTATTGGTTAGTAAAAAATGTTTGAAAAGTCAACCACACCTGCTGTTTGTTTTTGTAACCTTGTGTGCTGAAGTTGAAAATATGGTGAACTTGTGACCTGTTTGTTCAGTTGAATGTTCCATGAACTGTTACTATGGAAACTGGCATTAAGCAGAATGGGGGAAGGGTTGAAACTTAACTGTGGACTTAAAATGTGAAGTTGTAATTTATCTATAAGTGATATGTTATTAAAGTATAATTTCCCAAGTCAGTACTATCTTTAGAAGTGGTGTGTTGTTTAAAAAATAGTGCTATTTTTATTTGTAATATATTTTTGAACTCAGGTATGGATTTGCGACTCCATCGCGTTGGAGCACGGTGGAGTCGCGACTCCAAAAAATTTCAGAACCAGTTTGGTCACTTTTAGAAGTCAGTTGGTAAGGGTTAATATGTCTAACCAATAGAAATGTGTTTTACAATTTGAAATTATTGAGGAAGCAATGTAATTTGTTACTTACATTTATTTGTGTGGAGAAAGAATGGGAAAGTTTGCCATTAATGGTTTTACCTTGTAGAGAGTGGTGCATTACATTGCTTGTGTGCATAAGAAAATCTTTTATGAGTTTGTGATATTTCATATTCTACAAATCAATTTGGAAGGTGAGTTATAAATTTGTGAGGTGTATTATGTATTAGCTTTATTTTTAATCTTTAAAAATGATTCAAGAACTGTGATGTTTGAAATATATTATTAAATGTAGAGATGTGTATTGTAGTTTGTTTTATTGTAGTTAAATGTTGTTTGAAATAGATTCTGTATAGTAATATGTGTATATTGGAAGATGGATTAGTGATTATGGTAGTTTATTTTAGTGTGTGGATATGTACATTTTTAGTATACCGCATCATTTTAGGTGTTGCTTTTAAATTGGAAGTGCAGTCTGTCACGTTTTAAGGTGTGCTTGGACTTGTGTCTGAAGTATGTCTCTACTTGTATATGTATTTTCATATGTCTTATACATTTGAAGGTGCATGATGTATAACAAAGAGGTGTTGTTGCTTTTTATGTGGTAGGCTCAAGACTGTGAGTAGTAGTAGAATGGTGAAGATGCAGCATTAAAGTGTGGATTAAAATATGTTGACATAAGGTATTAGTGATTAGGCTTCTTTTTTAAGTCTCCAGAGAGATACAGTTGAATTATGCCACATAATTTTTGGTGTTTGCTTGAAATTGAAAGTTTGTTCTGTGAATTTTACAGGTGTGGATAGTGTTGTGGTACAGACATATGCATGCATGCTTTAAGGAATATGGTGAGACTTTTAGCAGAGACATGTGAAGGGTTCCTGTTTTGTATTTGGCTAGGTGTAACATTATAAGTAGTTGTAGAATGGTAAAGCAGCAGCACAAAACTGAGGTTTGAGATATGTTTGTAGAGATATTAATTATTAGAGTAATTTGTATGATGTGTGGAAAGGTATATTTCATATATATCGCATAATTTTCAGTGTCTGTTTGAATTTTGAAGTGTAGTCTGTGAAGTTTTGAGCTGTGGATGGTGCTGTGACTGAGGTATGTCTCTACTTGCACATGTATTATGGAACATGTTATGCGTCTGAAGATGATAGATGTATAAAACACAGGTATACATTTATCTGTATATTACTTTTATATATGATGCTGCTAGCAAAAGGTACACACATATGCATGCATGCTTTTAGGAATATGGTGAGACTTACAGCAGAGACTTGTGAAGGGTTGCTAATTTATATTTGTGTAGGTCCAATAGCATAAGTAGTTGCAGAATGGTGAAGCTGCAGCTGAAAACTGTGGTTTAGAACTTGTTGGCAGAGGAATTAGTGATTAGGGTATTTTGTGTGAGTCTGTTGAAAGGTATGGTTGAAATATATCACATTATTTTAGGTGTATATTTGAAATGAGAAGTGCAGCTTCTTAAGTTTTAAGACGTGCATGGTTTTGTGACTGTGGTATGTCTGTACTTACAGATGTATTTTCATATCTGTTTTGCATCTGAAATGCTAGATTTATAAAATACAGGTATAGATGTATTTGTATGTTTCTTTTATATATGATGATTCTAGGAAAAGGTAGAGATACATGCATACATGCTTTTAGAAAAATGGGGAGATTATCAACAAAGATAAGTGAAGGGGTGCTTTTCTGTTAGCTATGCTCAATACTTGATTAGTACTAGAATAGTGAAGCAGTAGTAGTAGAAAAGTGATGTTTAAGATATGTTGGGAGAGTAATTATTGATTATGGTACTTTATAAGAGTCTGTGTAAAAGTTCACTTGAAATTTGCCGCATAAATCTAGGTGTGTTTGAAATGTTAAGTGTACTCTGTCAAGTTTTAAGGCCTTTATGGTCTTGTGAGTGTGGTTATGTTTCTACTTGCACATGTATTCTAATATGTGTTATGCTTTTGGCAATAGGTATACATAGAAGCATACATGCTTTTAGGAATATGGTTAGAATTATGGTAGAGACATGTGATAGGTTGCTGCTTTATGTTTGTTTAGGCCCAATATTCGTCGAATGGTGAAGCTGTAGAACAAAAGTGAGTTTTAAGACATGTTGGCAGAAGGGATTACTGATTAGGCTACTTTCTATGAGTCTGGGGAAAGGTACACTTGAAATACACTGCAGAAATGTAGGTGTGTCTTTCAAATGTAAAGTTCAGTCTATTTGTTTATTTCTTTTATATATGATGATGATTTCAAAAGGTAGACATATATGCATGTATGGTTTCAAGAATATGGTGAGATTTATAACAGACTCATGTGTAGGTTTGATGCTTTATTTTGGGACTGCCCAACACCCTGAGTAGTTATACAATTGTGAAGCTGCAGTACAAAAGTGTAGACAGTACTACTCCAATCACCCAGGCTGTACACATGTACTCATAAAATCACCCAGGCACTTCCTATGTACTCCTGTAATCCCCCAGATATTACCCCTGCACTCATGGAATCACCAGGCATTATCTATGTACTCCTCTAATCACCCAGACATTACTTCTGCAAACATGCAATCACCAATGTGTTAGCTATACACTGGTTTAATCACCCAGGCACTACCCTTCCAGTCCTCCAATCACCCTGTCAGGATCTATGCAGTCCTCCGGTCACTTAGCCAGTGCCCATGCACTTATAAAATCACCCATTCACTACCTTTACACTCCTCCAATCACTGAGGCACTACCACAGTACTACTCCAATCACCCAGGCAGTTCAGATGCACTTATAAAATCACCCAGGCACTTCCTATGTACTCCTGTAACCCCCCAGATATTATCCCTGCACTCATGCAATCACCCAGACATTACCTATGTACTCCTCTAATCCCCCAGACATTACCTCTGCACTCACACAATCATCAATGCATTAGCTATACAGTGGTTCAATCCCCCAGCCACTACCCTTGCACTCCTCCAATCACCCTGACAGGATCTATGCACTCCTCCAATCACTTACCAGTACCCATGCAGTTATAAAATCACCCAGGCACTACCTTTACACTCCTCCAATCACTGAGGCACTACCACAATACTACTCTCATCACCTAGGCAGTACTGATGCACTTATAAAATCACCCAGGTACTTTCTATGTACTCCTGTAGTCCCCCAGATAATACCCCTGAACTCATGCAACCACCCAGGCATTACCTATGTACTTTTCTATTCCCTTAGACATTACCTTTGCACTCATCTAATCACCAATGCATTAGCTATACACTGGTTCAATCACCCAGGCACCACCTTTGCAGTACTGCAATGACCCTGGCAGAATCTATACACTCCTCCAATCACTTAGCCAGTACCCAAGCACTTATGAAATCATTCAGGCACTACCTATGCACTTATGCAATCACCCAGGGACTACCCTAGTACCCCTCCAATCACTGAGGCAGTACCTTTGTTCTCATGCAATCACCCAGGCACTACCCCCTGCACTCCTTCAATCACCCAACCACTACCCATGCATTTATATAATCACCCAGGCACTACCTTTACACTCCTCCAATCACTGAGGCACTACCACAATACTGCTCTCATCACCTAGGCAGTACCGATGCACTTATAAAATCACCCAGGTACTTTCTATGTACTCCTGTAGTCCCCCAGATATTACCCCTGAACTCTTGCAATCACCCAGGCATTACCTATGTATTCTTCTATTCCCTTAGACATTACCTTTGCACTCATGTAATCACCAATGCATTAGCTATACACTGGTTCAATCACCCAGGCACTACCCTTGCAGTACTGCAATCACCCTGGTAGGATCTATGCACTCCCTCGAATCACTTAGCCAGTACCCAAGCACTTATGAAATCATTCAGGCATTACATATGCACTTATGCAATCACCTAGGGACTACCCTAGTACTCCTCCAATCACTGAGGCAGTACCTTTGTTCTCATGCAATCACCCAGTCACTTCCCCTGCAGTCCTTCGATCACCCAGCCACTACCCATGCATTTATATAGTCATCCAGGAACTACCTTTGCACTCTTCCAATCACACTGGCACTATCCCTGTAATTATGTAACCATTCAGCCAGTGGCCATGCATTTATAAAATCACCCAGGCACTACCTTTACACTCCTCCACTCACTCAGGCACTACCACAGTACTACTCGATTCACCCAGGTGGTACCCATGCACTTATAAAATCACTCAGGCACTTCCTGTGTACTTCTGTAATCCCCCAGACATTACCCCTGTACTCATGCAATCACCCAGGCATTACCTTTGTACTCTTCTAATCCCCCAGACATTACCCTTGCACTCATACAATCACTAATGCATTAGCTATACACTGATTCAATCACCCAGATACTACCCTTGCACTCCTCCAATCACCCTGTCAGGATCGATGCACTCCTCCAATCACTTAGCCAGTACCCATGTACTTATAAATCACTCAGGCACTACTTATGCACTTATGCAATCACCCAGGCACTACCCTAGTACTCCACCAATCACCCAGGCAGTACCTTTGTTGTCATGCAATCACCCAGCCACTACCCCTGCATTCCTTCAATCACCCAGCCACTACCCATGCACTTAAATAATCAGTCAGGCACTAACCTTGCACTTTTCCAATCACGCAGGCACTATCCCTGTAATTATGTAATCACTCACCCAGTGCCCATGCACTTATAAAATCACCCAGACACTACCTTTAGACTCCCCCAATCACAGAGGCACAACTACAATACTACTGCAATTACCTAGGCAGTACCGATGCACTTATAAAATCACCCAGGCACTTCCTACGTACTTTTGTAATCCCCCAGACATTACCTCTGCACTCATGCAATCACCCAGGCATTACCTATGTACTCCTCTAATCCCCAGACATTATCCTTGCAGTCATGCAATCACTAATGCATTAGCTATACACTGATTCAATCACCCAGGCACTACCCTTGCACTTCTCCAATCACCCTGTCAGGATCTAAGCACTCCTCCAATCACTTAGCCAGTACTCATGCACTTATAAAATTACTGAGGCACTATCTATGCACTTATGCAATCACCCAGGCACTACCCTAGTACTCCTCCAATTACCCAGGCAGTACCTTTGTTCTCATGCAATCACCCAGCCACTACCCCTACACTCCTTCAATCACCCAGCCACTACCCCTGCAGTCCTTCGATCACCCAGCCACTACCCATGCACTTACATAATCACTGAGGCACTACCCTTGCACTCCTCCAATCACAGAAGCACTATCCCTGTAATTATGTTATCGCTCAGACAGTAGCCATGCACTTATAAAATCACCCAGGCACTACCTTTGCACTATTTCAATTACTCAAGTACTACAACTCCTCCAATCACCTAGGCAGTACCCATGCACTTATAAAATCACTGAGGCACTTCCTATGTACTTTTGTAATCCCCCAGACATTACCTCTGCACTCATGCAATCACCCAGGCATTACCTATGTACTCCTCTCATCCCCCAGACATTACCTTTGCACCCATGTAATCACCAATGAATTAGCTATACAGTGATTCAATCACCCATGCACTACCCTTTCACTCCTCCAATCACTCTGTCAGTATCTATGTACTCCTGCAATTACTTAGCCAGTACCCATGCACTTATTAAATCACTCAGGCACTACCTATGCACTTATGCTATCACCCAGGTACTACTCTAGTACTCCTCCAATAATCCAGGCACTACCCTTGTTGTCATACAATCACGCAGGCACTACCCCTGCACTCATGCAATCACTCAGGCACTACCCTTGCACTCCTTCAATCACACAGCCACTACCTATGCACTTATATAATCACTCAGGCACTACTCTTGCACTCCTTCAATCACTTAGGCACTACAACAGTAGTCCTGCAATCACCCAGGCAGTAGTCATGCAGTTATAAAATCACCCAGGCACTTCCTATCTACTCCTGTAGTCTCCCAGACATTACCACTGTACTCATGCAATCACCCAGGCATTACCTATGACCTCCTCCAATTCCCCAGACATTTCTCCTGCACTCATGCAATCACCAATTCATAAGCTATACACTAGTTCAATCACCCAGGCACTACCCTTGCACTCCTCCAATCACTCTGTCAGTATCTATGCACTCCTCCAATCACACAGCCAGTACCCATGCACTTATAAAATCACTCAGGCACTACGTATGCACTTATGCAATCACCCAGTGACTACCCTAGTACTCCTCCAATCACCAAGGCACTACTCTTGTTCTCATACAATCACACAGGCACTACCCCTGCAGTCATGCATTCACTCAGAGAGTACCCCTGCGCTCATGGAATTACCCAGGCATTATTCCTGCACTCATGCAATCATCTAGGCAGTACCAAAGCACTCCTTCAATCATCCAGCCACTACACATGTAGTTATGTAATGACCCAGGCACAACCCTTGTACTCATGTAATCACCCAGGTGAATCACTGGCATAATATCAACAGACACTATATCGACCTACCATATTATAGGGCCAAAACTATTGAATACACTAATATCGACACGCTATACTTATTTTAAAAAATACACAAATATCGAGACCAAAATATCGTCATACACTTACATCGATATCAGTATTATCGAACACAAAAATATCGTTATAAGAAATATCGAACATGTTTAAAAAAGATAGAAGACGTCAATAATATCGATAACCACAATATAGACACTAAAAATATCGTTAGAGAAATTATATCGACATGTTAAAAACATTTATAAACATACAAAACTTACCCCAAATAATATATAATTATTAATAAACACACACAACATACAAAATAAATCAATTAAAACATGTTTTAAAGACATTTAAAAATATTACCATAAAATATATTAAATACACACAATTATTTACTATTAAAAATACTTTACCTAAATAAAAAGCACATATTATTTATCATCGAAAACAATATAATTCACATATAATATAATAAACCACTTTACAATAAAAAAATGCAATAACTGAAACTTAATTAGCGTTTTCCATATATGGAAAGCAACCACCAAATCAATTAAAACAATAAATATCAACCAATGAAGTACACACACTTTTAAAATAAACCAATGAAATTAAAACAACAATTAATTAAACACTATATAAACACACAAAAATGAAACATTATTTTACACTTCAAACAAAAAAGAAAGAAAAAGGAGAAACTCTGCCGGATTGCTGCCAGAACACTGGACTACGTTATAGAAAACTCGGGGGTATATTCACAAGAACGTGCGATAACTACCGCAAGAGTAGCGTAATGCAACTTTCAATATCGCAGCCTATCGCGGGAAAATAACCCTGTGTCAACGTGGAATTCACAACAAGGCGGTAGCAAGCGATAGTGTGCCGAAACCGAGGACAATGTCCGCGATACAACCACCACGATGGAGATAAAAACACAAACCACAACACCAAAAAACACGCGATGGGCCAAAGCGCGATGAGGAAATCAGCGATAAGCAGCACCAGGCCTGCAACACACACCAGGCAGGTGTCAAAAATCACCATAAAAGTAGAAAAAACACCCACACACAAACTGACCAACACCCAAGCACCATGGAGGCAGCCGGAGCAGGCGCAGAGGACCAGCGCATCCCCATAAGCACCCCGGACGACCAGCCTGGGACCTCGGGGACAGGGAAGGGCACGGACAAGAAGACGAGGAAGACCAAGTTCAGTCCGCAGGCGAACAGGATCATAGTCACGGAGGTGATGGAACACCATCAACAACTCTTCGTCACCTCCAACGTGTCATTGGGCACCAAAACTGGAATATGGCGGGACATCGTCGACAAGGTGAATGCCGTCGGAGAGCACAAGCGGACAATGGACGAGGTCAAGAGGCGATTGAATGACATCAAGCGGAAGACCAAGGAGAAACTCACCGCCAACCAGAAGGCAGCAACGCAGACCGGAGGTGGGGGCCCAGCGCCACAGCTGGAGCTGGATGACATGGAGGAGCTGGTGTCGACAGTCATCAGTGTGGAGACTGTGGCTGGAGTCGGGGGACCGGACACTGCTCGACAGGACACAACACAACCGCAACAGGGTGAGTGACCACCAGGTACTGGGGGACGGGTGGAGATGGCCACAATGGCACACATGCACAAGCAAGCAGGGCACAGTGCACACCCACAAGACAGTCCTGCAACATCACCAGTGATGAACTAGCGGCCGTTAGATCTCTGGCTAATGACACTTCCATCACGATCAAACAAGCCGACAAAGGCGGGGCCACAGTAATCATGGCCACTACTGACTATGAAATCGAGTGTTTGAGGCAACTGAGCAACCGGCGGTATTACACCCCCATAACCAGTAGCCCAGTGACACGTCTAACCACCACTATAACTATGCTAGTCTTTGCAGCCGAAACTCAAGGCTGGATAAGCAAGAAGGAAGCTGATTTCCTTAAGAAAAAAGATCCCAGGACCCCCCTACTTCTACATACTACCTAAGATACATAAGGGGGTCACACCAGTACCTGGCCGCCCCATCGTATTTGGTATTGACTCAATACTTGAACCCTTGTCACAATTTTGTGACCATTTCTTGCAACCACTGGTTAGGCATATACTATCCTACATACAGGACACCACTGATGTACTACGCCTGGTCTCGGAATTCCAACCCACGAGTAACATTGACCTCCTCATCACCCTTGATGTTGAGGCGCTCTATACTAACATCCCACAGAGAGTGACCCTGGATGTGATAGAGGAGTTACTAAATTCCACCCTGGGATTCCCCCACACCACCTAGTTTTGTTCTTGAGTGCGCAACTTTGGCCCTGACCGAAAACTTTTTTTAATTTAAAGGACAGCTATACCATCAGACGCAAGGTACTTCCATGGGGAGTACCTTCGCTCCAAGTTTAGCCTGCCTGTATATGGCGGCTTTCGAGGGGGAACTGATCTTCCACGATTCAAACCCATATCTGCCAAATATACGCCTATGGAAGAGATTTATAGACGACATCCTTATCTTCTGGTCAGGCGATTTGACATCATGTGAACAATTCTGTGTCTGGATGAACACACTGAACCCATATCTAAGATTTACCAGTCTCATCTCCCAGAACAAGATACCATACTTAGACCTTACGCTCAAACTTGAACAGGGGTCTTTAACGACCACTATGTACAGAAAAACGACAGACCGCAACAGTCTGCTACTTTTCAGTAGTCATCACCCCCGTACATTAAAAGAAAACCTCCCCTTTGGGCAATTTCTAAGGGTGAGGAGAAATTGCAGTAAAATTGAAGATTATAGAATTGAATCTGCAATACTGGCAAAAAAATTGGCGGCACGGAATTACCCCCGCGAAGTATTGCCCTCAGCAAAAAGAGAGCTAGGCACAATAATCGCGAGGCACTCCTAGAACAGAGAGATAAGACCCCCAGTGACACTCTCACCTGTGTCACCACTTTTACATCTGGATCCAACAAATTGAGAAAAGTGATTAAAAAGCACTGGGGGATACTCAATACAGGTGCCATGACACTGGACTTTCCGCGCTTTGCTTTCAAGCGCTCGCGCAACTTAAAAGACATGTTAATCCACACCAGACCCAAGACAGTGACATCGGCTGTCCAAAGAACCTTATGGGATCTTCCTCCGGTTAAAGGACATTACCCCTGTGGGTCTTGTATGGCGTGCGCCTTCACTTCAATATTTAAATCGATCACCTTTTCAAACAGTTTCAAGTGGGAGGTGCGGTCCCACACCAACTGCAATACATCAAATTGCATATACTTGATCACCTGTCCCTGTAATCTGCAATATGTAGGGATGACCACCCGCCCCATCAAGACACGAGTTGCTGAACATCGGAGCAACATTCGGTGTCAGAGAACCAATACGAAGATGTGCTCCCACTTTATCGAATTACCCCACTCACCCGACTCATTAAAATGGGTGGTTCTAGAGACATTCACTAAGATTACTAAACATGCCCTCTTCCTGAAGGAACAGAGATGGTTACACCGTCTATCCTCACACACCCAAGGATTGAATGATGATATACCTTGGAGCATGTTGAGGGTATGACTGATCCATTCCTTCTACTCATTGATGGAATAGTGTATACTCATTAATCACTGATTAAGGCGAGGACACATTATGATATTTGAACCAGGCTGCCAATTCTCGTCTTCCAGTGTTACACATCCCTTGACAGAATGCACTAAGTGGACAGTATGTTGCAGGTTCCACGTAGTGAATCCACTGTTGTCTGTTCTTGATGAACACAGATATCACACCTAATCAGACTCCTCACATTGCGATTACCATGACTCCCTTATAGCGGTGAAATATGACACTATACCATCATGGCCGCCGAATTTTAGACGAACCAAATGACCCCCCTTTTAACATGGCCGCTAAACTTGAGACACACCCAAGGCCCTCCTTCCAATATGGCTGCTGGGTGGGTCAGCATCACATGCATTGATCATCCAAACACTTACACCCCGCCCCCCGGAAGTGCCCGGTGATTTTAAATACATTGTAGACACTAACCACTCTACCACCCGGACCCGGTAGGAGTGGGTAGGTCTACCGACGACGTGCTACTAGCACTCAAGTGAGTACTCTGAGCTGAATGACTGCGTACTGAATGCACTCGACCCAGGATACGAATCTCTCGACCCTGGTGGGCTATTGTTATGACGTCTGGGATGAGAATTTAGCGCGATTTATGGCGAACTCCTGCTGCTACTATTCCCTTCATCCTGCATTAAAAATACACATGCCTTGTACTATGAAATTGTTGTGTGCAACAGTACTATGATCGATAAACACAGTATGCCAACACTAATTTTTAGACGACCCCACTCGATCTGCTGCCAAACGCCCGTTGTTTTATAAAACACAGTTTTAGCACAAGTCACGCAGGGAGGTGTTATTTAATTTATCTATGCCCTAATCCATCTACCGCAAATCCCTTTACAAAGCGTTGTCTACACATGCTATGCGCAACGGCATTGTTGTTATGTATTTGTTAACACACGTAGATTGAACACAAGCCACGCAGGGATAATCTATTCCCCAATCTGTCTGCCGCCAATTACGATACCCTGCGTTGATTACACCTGCAGTATGCGACATTACTCTTGTGAGCAACGCTGCTGCGGTCTACACTTGTGGTATGCGGTTGCTAGAGTTTCTTAATTGACCCTCTCACTCCAACGTCAAAATGCCCTCTGTTGTATTACATATACATCGAGCACACGCAGTCTAACTCTATCCTTGCTACATTTAGCCAACACGCTTCATTGCATTAAGCTTGCTCATACGATTCCACACCATTTTTGTAATTGGTATTCAACTTGTTGTGGCTCCAGTGTGTGATTGATGAGCGATGAAAAAGTTAGTAACACTATAGGCTAATCAGCCTTACATTTCTTACAATTGGATGGTCTCTACTGTGTATGTGATGACTGACACCATGATATTTTATGCCCCTTTTTTCCACCTTTGGTTTTCCCAGTACATGAGGAACCCCTCGTGTTTATGACCTACCGGGTACTGTGATGCCTGGTTAGTCCAAAGTTTAGGGTAAGTCCCTCTGCTCTCTGCTACGCTTGTGTGTGCCACAAGGGCTGAAGTTCAAGCTAATTCACCCTGTGCACTCACCGTTTGACACCTTGTTTTTAACTAAATGTTTGATGCTCACCACGTTATTTTGAGAGTTAGGTTCTCACTGGTAACTTGAGAGAACTCACTCACTATTATCTGACCACACTTACCTATGTATTTTTTTCTCAGCAGGTAGTTCCAGTACTACCAGGTATCTGACAAGTTAGTCGCATGGTTGATGTGAGTGTGCAGCCACACACCATTGTAGTTTTAGTTGTAGATAGTATAACCTCTGTTTGGTCCTGAAGAATCGCCCGAAGACTATTCAATTGGCGAGAAACATGTTGACCTACCACATATAAGAACGCCACAACCTGAGACATAACCTCAGCTTAGCGCCTTATATTTCTTGTTTTTACTTAGGGTAGGAGACCCCTTGATTAAAATAGGTGTCATAGGTACTCCCAATCCTATTTTACATTCACTCCAATTACTTAAATACACATTCATCTACACACACTAGGCCCCTCACCCCCACTTCACCTAACGGCTGTTGGAAAAAGATCTCCGCTAAAGTGCCCCTATTATAGGGAGCCCGTCGGGTATTGCACCGCCGACCCGACGAGGAGCAGCCCTATGATGAAGCATGACACCCAACAGGGTGTGTGAGGGCATTATGATCCAATAAAATGGATTCCCAACCTTGAACTACCTAGTCAGGTTGGTTTATTTTTCCCTACATCTGACTCTCATTCCTGAGGAACAGCATAACTCTTTTGTTAATTACACACCCACAATGACCCTGGGTCCTCGCCCAGACCCACAGACTGTCACAATGTACAATGCCATGCTGTCTGAATGTCAACCTGCACCATGCGGTTACACACATGTGGACACATTGTAATACACCATCTCCCCTTCACATCGCAGGGGCATCGTCAACACCTCCTGCAGAGCAGTCCCAGCCACTCTTCACTGATGACGAGGAGGACAACACCAGCATCGACACCCAAACCATCCAAGACATCATTAACCTCATCCGCCACTCACCTCCAGGATCAGGGCAGCCCAGCCACATCGATGAGACCCCACCCACCACCCAAACCACCCAGCAGGAGGCACCCACAGCCCCGGCACTCTCCCAAGACCCCCAGGAACAACACATGGCCTTCCAATGCTGTGTGCTGGAGGGCCAGAGGGAGACTGCTGAGGAGGTGCGGGTGGGGTTCGACCTCATGGCTACCAAACTGGACGCCATCCATGGGTGTCTACGTCCGCCCCATTGTAGTGTAGCTCCTATTTCCCTTATAGGCTCTGCGCATTGGAATAATATATCCTATAGGTTTGACATAGGACTGAGGTCAGTATGTCCCTATCGAGTATATTAAACTTAATTACTTGTGCCAGCTAGCTCAGAGGCCTCTAGAAACTTCTTGACGACAAGAAGGGATTAGTTTCTGGCAGCCGCAAAACATGACCACTGTGTTTCCCTTACAGAATCAGGACGTGTCCCAGAGTCGTAGAAACAATAGATAACTATTTCACTCAGCTCAGTTGTGCAGGATTCAGTTACGTCTCAAAGTTACACAGAAATAACATATGGGCGTTTCAATAAAAAGGTTTATTGAACAGTCTTGTTTCTGTTGTAAGTTAGATGTGCTGTTACGATCACAAGACAGTATGCGAGATAGATGATGTACAAGGTGAGCAGTAAAAATAAATAATACTGCGTTAGCATTATCTTTTCAGCATATATGCATTTACATAAAATGACACAGCCTAAAAATGCGAGTACTCATACGATGCATTTCTTAGCCTAGTTCTACCCAGTGTGCCTAACCTTTCCTAGGTGTAGGGAGAAGTAGAAGTAGGTGCTGTATTCCTGACTAGAGTATACTAAGAGTAAGTTACGCCTAGAGTCTAGTATGCCAAGAGTCCCTCTAGGTTCTAGTCTGCTCCATACCTGAAGAATGAGAGAGGTAGGAATCTCTTTCCGGACTCGAACTCCAACACCCCGCAAGGGAAGTTAGATCACTGGAAGCTGGACTCTCTGCGTGCAGGAATGACAGTGTCTTCTCAGTGCGTCTGGCCAGGAATCGGGCTCCTCTGAAGTCGAGGTCTCCTCTGATTTACAGGGGTTTGGGAAGGTATATTTATACCTGAAAATGTTAGCATTGACGTGAGTTGGGTAGCGAAAGACGTCATGAATGAATCCCTTAAGGAATAGAGGTTCATGCATAATGTATGAGTCCTTGAAGAAATCAATAGTCCTGGGTAAGGGAAACTCCCGCAGCCTGAGGGTCAGTTTTTTCATGGACTCGTTGAGACGCTAGGGTGGACGGATGTCGGAAGCCATGCCTGTATTTGGTATGCATGGTTTATGCCTAAATAAGGTCTGGGATTTTATGCCTATATAAGGGCAGGTTGGATTGTGCCTATATATGGTCATGATTCTAGAAAGCCCATTTATGGACACCCTATGAAGTATACAACACCCACTCCTCTTTTGTGTATACAACAATACTAAAAATGCTAAACATTTAAAATGGAATATCGCATAATAAAACATATCCTAAAAAAGCTTTAAAAGACATATTAAAAATGCAAAGGTTGCTGTACATCATTAAGCAGTGCTTTTCATTTCCAGCATAAAGTATGAAATAAATGCATTTGGAACGAAATATAAAAGCAATATTTACATATGACGAAAATGATCGATAAGGTTGTCCAAAATCAAAAGTCATTTCCTGTCATGGAACTTAAATGAACTAATTTAGACACACAAGATGACTAAGTGTCCCTGGAAGTACTGCCAAGTCTGTATTATAAGGCTAGTTCTACTTTAAGCAGATTGAAGTGCCATTTTCGTTTGAAAGAAATGGGACAAAAGTTCAAATTTTGGTAATGTTCCAAGGTTTTGAAAAATGAAGGCCAAATTGCTGCTGTTGCACTGGAACACAGTATGCCGAATCAGAGTTAGTTCACTGGTCTGGTGTAAACATTAGATCATCTATTTCAATAGACAAAACATCTTCCACTGTCGTCGGTGTAAGCTGGAACACCTTGTGTAAAAGATTGACCGCACAAAGATGGGAAACATCGCTCTCAGCAATGTTCGCGTTCGTCGTTACCTGTGTGCCTGAAGTTGTTACTCGTACCTCAGCAGCAGCAGGAGGCGACTGTGAGATCTCAATGAATGCTGACATCAGTATTGGAAGCCTCTGGGGACAACACAGAGCATGGGCCATTATCGGGTCCAGCAAAGCATCGACATCCTTTGGCGCAGCTGATGGATATGTTAGACAAGCGTCCAACACGCATTCTTCACCGCATAGCAGGCATCGTAGAACAGGTAAGATGCAATCTTGCCAGATTGGTCGGAATGACAGGAACCACGTGGTATTAAGGTCCCGTAGACGAGTCATGCCTAGTAGCTGTACTATTCGCTCAGAGCACTTTCTTTCAAGGAGAGCTTTCTCCATTTCGCTCGGAGTGATTTCGGCGAAGAGGCTGGCCATAGCGCAATAGCAGACAGATGAATAAAATTCCCGCAACAAGTGCTAGAATTAATGGTATGCCACCAAACACCGAATGTGCAAAGTTCGGAATGATTCCAAGTATTGCCTGGAACGGTGCTAAAAGACCGGTGCAAATGCTCTTAAATACATGAACAATTCCTGTTGTATCTGACATGTTAAAGATACGTGATATCATTTCTACGAAATGTATAGGGCAGTTTGTACGTATTAAAGTCTGTATCTCAGCCGAAGTCCTTGCAACTTGTAGATCATAGGTTTCTTTGGCCGAGGTCAAAGGCACTGTTTGCTGCAAAAGCATGGCTTTCATTCTGCTTAAAGTATCAAATCTTATAAAAGAGACGTTCAGCGAAGGCCATAAAGGCGACTCCTGACTGTGTCTATTGGGGAAACAATACTTGCATACAGCAAGTGACCCTGGAGTTGACCGTTACTAGATATGGGATGCCTGGCAACATTCCACAGCAGCTCTGATCATTCAACATGAGGTAACTCCCATTCGAAAGTTGTCCAAACATCGGATTAATCACAGCAGCTAGTGAACCGTGCTGATGGCAAGACAAGTTTGCCACAGAACCATTACAAGCCCCGTGTAAAGAAATGTCCTGACAAATGAGTGAACCGGTCAGTGCATGTTTACAGTTGATACCGCTAAGAAACACTTCACGATCCCCACTCCAACATCTATGTGTATATGGTAACTTCCAAGATATCTTAATGTATTCCTTACCCAACCTTTCATATTTGCCTGCTTGCATCTGTCCTAGACAATACTGAAACTGAAAAGTTGTCACAGGCAATGTTATTTTGCCATGAATAACCCATTCTGTAGCTGGTTTTTCTGCCACTGTAAATGGTAATTTCTCCATTTTTTCAATGCTCAGCACTGTATACCTAGCTCCTCTCTGTGCCAATTCAATCTGTTTATCAGTGAGATTGTATTCTGCAAACAGAGACGACGTGTTGATGTAACGCCATGGCACATAGCCCGCTCGCAAAGATTGCAGCCTCCATGTCAATGACACAATAGAACGCAATTGAGATTGACCTTGTTGTAACATAGCCAAATCTTGTTCTAGAATGTCAATAGCAGAGGATACAATGCCATCCAATGAATATATCCTGGAGGACAAAGTTTTTAACCCATTGTCGACTACAGAGAGTGTTTTCTCTAAATTAATACGATCAAGTTCACGTATTCGTTCTGCAGCCTCTATCTGTGACACTTTCCATGCTTCGTTATAAGCAGCATAGATGCCGGCATATATGAAACGTTTTTGACGCGGTTTTCTTGGTCCAAGCAAGAATTCCCTAAGATCTGCGTCATGTGCAAGTAAGGTTAAGTGTTGCTTCACATCCTGTAGTGTAGATTTATGCAGCCAATCGAGGCATAATTTTCCTACACTGTGGGGCTGATTCCGATCTCGGTCGGAGCCGCACCCAATAGCATTCGGTCGGGAAAAAAGCCATGCGAAAGCCTGTTTCCCGACCGATCCGTACAGCACACCGAACGAGTAAGTACGATGCGCACAACAGCAAAGAATCCAGCCGAGCCGTACTCACCCAAACCAGGTCCTGTTCCCCGACCGAGGCGAATCCTGAAACGCCGAATCGAGTCGCACGGAAGGAAAAATGCTGCTCCGTCCGGCCGAACGAGTACGATGCGCTTTCCGTACGCGCCGAACCCGTCGCTACGCACGGCACGTCAAAGCATCCGGGAGAGGCGCACATAAGCTCCGAATCGCGTCACAACATGATCCACGGCTCCGAGACGAACACGCCAGCGACGAGGACGAGGCGAAGCGACGAGGACGACGAGAAGGACGAACGACATGAACCAACCATGAATCCCTTCGTCCCGATCATACCAATATTCTACATTTACTACCGGAACAGGCACGGACGCGTACGGCGCAGAAGGTAAGCCAGACACCAACCACAAAACACATACAACACGTACACGACACATCACACACACACAGAGGGATGCAGAATATACTTACACCAGCAACAGCAGCACCATAGGGGCGGGATGCCCATCGCCAATGCCACATATGCACACAGGGGCCTGAATGCGCACCACCACCCCTACCCAGGGGGGCTGGATGCCTACCACTACTACCACCCTTAGCCAGGGGGGCTGGATGCCTACCACTACTACCACCCTCACCCAGGGGGGCTGGATGCCTACCACTACTACCACCCTCACCCAGGGGGGCTGGATGCCTACCACTACTACCACCCTTAGCCAGGGGGTGCTGGATGCCTACCACTACTACCACCCTCACCCAGGGGGCTGGATGCCTACCACTACTACCACCCTTAGCCAGGGGTGCTGGATGCCTACCACTACTACCACCCTCACCCAGGGGTGCTGGATGCCTACCACCACCCTTAGCCAGGGGGGCTGGATGCCTACCACTACTACCACCCTCACCCAGGGGGCTGGATGCCTACCACTACTACCACCCTCACCCAGGGGGCTGGATGCCTACCACTACTACCACCTCACCCAGGGGGGCTGGATGCCTACCACTACTACCACCCTTAGCCAGGGGGCTGGATGCCTACCACTACTACCACCCTCACCCAGGGAGGGCTGGATGCCTACCACTACTACCACCCTTAGCCAGGGGGGCTGGATGCCTACCACCACCCTTAGCCAGGGGGGCTGGATGCCTACCACTACTACCACCCACACCCAGGGGGTGCTGGATGCCTACCACTACTACCACCCTCACCCAGGGGGCTGGATGCCTACCACTACTACCACCCTCACCCAGGGGGCTGGATGCCTACCACCACCCTTAGCCAGGGGGGCTGGATGCCTACCACTACTACCACCCACACCCAGGGGGTGCTGGATGCCTACCACTACTACCACCCTTAGCCAGGGGGTGCTGGATGCCTACCACTACTACCACCCTCACCCAGGGGGGCTGGATGCCTACCACTACTACCACCCTTAGCCAGGGGTGCTGGATGCCTACCACTACTACCACCCTCACCCAGGGGGTGCTGGATGCCTACCACCACCCTTAGCCAGGGGGGCTGGATGCCTACCACTACTACCACCCTCACCCAGGGGGGCTGGGTGCCTACCACTACTACCACCCTTAGCCAGGGGGCTGGATGCCTACCACTACTACCACCCTCACCCAGGGGGCTGGATGCCTACCACTACTACCACCCTTAGCCAGGGAGGGCTGGATGCCTACCACTACTACCACCCTCACCCAGGGGGCTGGATGCCTACCACTACTACCACCCTCACCCAGGGGGCTGGATGCCTACCACTACTACCACCCTTAGCCAGGGGGCTGGATGCCTACCACTACTACCACCCTCACCCAGGGGGCTGGATGCCTACCACTACTACCACCCTCACCCAGGGGGGCTGGATGCCTACCACTACTACCACCCTTAGCCAGGGGGGCTGGATGCCTACCACTACTACCACCCTCACCCAGGGGGTGCTGGATACCTACCACTACTACCACCCTCACCCAGGGGGGCTGGATGCCTACCACTACTACCACCCTCATCCAGGGGGGCTGGATGCCTACCACTACTACCACCCACACCCAGGGGTGCTGGATGCCTACCACTACTACCACCCTCACCCAGGGGGGCTGGATGCCTACCACTACTACCACCCTCACCCAGGGGGGCTGGATGCCTACCACCACCCTTAGCCAGGGGGGGCTGGATGCCTACCACTACTACCACCCACACCCAGGGGGTGCTGGATGCCTACCACTACTACCACCTTCACCCAGGGGGGGCTGGATGCCTACCACTACTACCACCCTCACCCAGGGGGGGCTGGATGCCTACCACTACTACCACCCTTAGCCAGGGGTGCTGGATGCCTACCACTACTACCACCCTCACCCAGGGGTGCTGGATGCCTACCACTACTACCACCCTCACCCAGGGGGCTGGATGCCTACCACTACTACCACCCTCACCCAGGGGGGCTGGATGCCTACCACTACTACCACCCTCAGCCAGGGGGCTGGATGCCTACCACTACTACCACCCTCACCCAGGGGGGCTGGATGCCTACCACTACTACCACCCTCACCCAGGGGGGCTGGATGCCTACCACTACTACCACCCTTAGCCAGGGGGCTGGATGCCTACCACTACTACCACCCTCACCCAGGGGGGCTGGATGCCTACCACTACTACCACCCTCACCCAGGGGGGCTGGATGCCTACCACTACTACCACCCTTAGCCAGGGGGCTGGATGCCTACCACTACTACCACCCTCACCCAGGGGTGCTGGATGCCTACCACTACTACCACCCTCACCCAGGGGGGCTGGATGCCTACCACTACTACCACCCTCATCCAGGGGGGCTGGATGCCTACCACTACTACCACCCTCACCCAGGGGGCTGGATGCCTACCACCACCCTTAGCCAGGGGGCTGGATGCCTACCACTACTACCACCCTCACCCAGGGGGGCTGGATGCCTACCACTACTACCACCCTTAGCCAGGGGGGCTGGATGCCTACCACTACTACCACCCTCACCCAGGGGGGCTGGATGCCTACCACTACTACCACCCTTAGCCAGGGGGGCTGGATGCCTACCACCACCCTTAGCCAGGGGGCTGGATGCCTACCACTACTACCACCCTCACCCAGGGGGTGCTGGATGCCTACCACTACTACCACCCTCACCCAGGGGGGCTGGATGCCTACCACTACTACCACCCTCACCCAGGGGGGCTGGATGCCTACCACCACCCTTAGCCAGGGGGGGCTGGATGCCTACCACTACTACCACCCACACCCAGGGGGTGCTGGATGCCTACCACTACTACCACCCTCACCCGGGGGGGCTGGATGCCTACCACTACTACCACCCTCACCCAGGGGGGGCTGGATGCCTACCACCACCCTTAGCCAGGGGGGGCTGGATGCCTACCACTACTACCACCCACACCCAGGGAGTGCTGGATGCCAACCACTACTACCACCCTCACCCAGGGGGGGCTGGATGCCTACCACTACTACCACCCTCACCCAGGGGGTGCTGGATGCCTACCACCACCCTTAGCCAGTTGGGGCTGGATGCCTACCACTACTACCGCCCTCACCCAGGGGGGGCTGGATGCCTACCACTACTACCACCCTTAGCCAGGGGGGGCTGGATGCCTACCACCACCCTTAGCCAGGGGGGCTGGATGCCCTACCACCACCCTTAGCCAGGGGGGCTGGATGCCTACCACTACTACCACCCTCACCCAGGGGGGCTGGATGCCTACCACTACTACCACCCTCACCCAGGGGGGCTGGATGCCTACCACTACTACCACCCTTAGCCAGGGGGGCTGGATGCCTACCACTACTACCACCCTCACCCAGGGGGTGCTGGATACCTACCACTACTACCACCCTCACCCAGGGGGGCTGGATGCCTACCACTACTACCACCCTCATCCAGGGGGGCTGGATGCCTACCACTACTACCACCCACACCCAGGGGTGCTGGATGCCTACCACTACTACCACCCTCACCCAGGGGGGCTGGATGCCTACCACTACTACCACCCTCACCCAGGGGGGCTGGATGCCTACCACCACCCTTAGCCAGGGGGGCTGGATGCCTACCACTACTACCACCCACACCCAGGGGTGCTGGATGCCTACCACTACTACCACCTTCACCCAGGGGGGCTGGATGCCTACCACTACTACCACCCTCACCCAGGGGGGCTGGATGCCTACCACTACTACCACCCTTAGCCAGGGGTGCTGGATGCCTACCACTACTACCACCCTCACCCAGGGGGTGCTGGATGCCTACCACTACTACCACCCTCACCCAGGGGGGCTGGATGCCTACCACTACTACCACCCTCACCCAGGGGGGCTGGATGCCTACCACTACTACCACCCTCAGCCAGGGGGGCTGGATGCCTACCACTACTACCACCCTCACCCAGGGGGGCTGGATGCCTACCACTACTACCACCCTCACCCAGGGGGCTGGATGCCTACCACTACTACCACCCTTAGCCAGGGGGGCTGGATGCCTACCACTACTACCACCCTCACCCAGGGGGGCTGGATGCCTACCACTACTACCACCCTCACCCAGGGGGGCTGGATGCCTACCACTACTACCACCCTTAGCCAGGGGGCTGGATGCCTACCACTACTACCACCCTCACCCAGGGGTGCTGGATGCCTACCACTACTACCACCCTCACCCAGGGGGGCTGGATGCCTACCACTACTACCACCCTCATCCAGGGGGGCTGGATGCCTACCACTACTACCACCCTCACCCAGGGGGGCTGGATGCCTACTACTACCACCCTCAGCCAGGGGGCTGGATGCCTACCACTACTACCACCCTCACCCAGGGGGGCTGGATGCCTACCACTACTACCACCCTTAGCCAGGGGGCTGGATGCCTACCACTACTACCACCCTCACCCAGGGGGGCTGGATGCCTACCACTACTACCACCCTCACCCAGGGGGCTGGATGCCTACCACTACCACCCTTAGCCAGGGGGCTGGATGCCTACCACTACTACCACCCTCACCCAGGGGGGCTGGATGCCTACCACTACTACCACCCTCACCCAGGGGGGCTGGATGCCTACCACTACTACCACCCTCACCCAGGGGGGCTGGATGCCTACCACCACCCTTAGCCAGGGGGGCTGGATGCCTACCACTACTACCACCCTCACCCAGGGGGCTGGATGCCTACCACTACTACCACCCTCACCCAGGGGGCTGGATGCCTACCACTACTACCACCCTCACCCAGGGGGGCTGGATGCCTACCACCACCCTTAGCCAGGGGGGCTGGATGCCTACCACTACTACCACCCTCACCCAGGGGTGCTGGATGCCTACCACTACTACCACCCTCACCCAGGGGGGCTGGATGCCTACCACTACTACCACCCTCACCCAGGGGGTGCTGGATGCCTACCACCACCCTTAGCCAGGGGGGGCTGGATGCCTACCACTACTACCACCCTCACCCAGGGGGGCTGGATGCCTACCACTACTACCACCCTCACCCAGGGGGGCTGGATGCCTACCACCACCCTTAGCCAGGGGGGCTGGATGCCTACCACCACCCTTAGCCAGGGGGGCTGGATGCCTACCACTACTACCACCCTCACCCAGGGGGGCTGGATGCCTACCACCACCCTTAGCCAGGGGGCTGGATGCCTACCACTACTACCACCCTCACCCAGGGGGCTGGATGCCTACCACCACCCTTAGCCAGGGGGCTGGATGCCTACCACTACTACCACCCTCACCCAGGGGGTGCTGGATGCCTACCACTACTACCACCCTCACCCAGGGGGGCTGGATGCCTACCACTACTACCACCCTTAGCCAGGGGGGCTGGATGCCTACCACTACTACCACCCTTAGCCAGGGGGGCTGGATGCCTACCACTACTACCACCCTCACCCAGGGGGCTGGATGCCTACCACCACCCTTAGCCAGGGGGGCTGGATGCCTACCACTACTACCACCCTCACCCAGGGGGGCTGGATGCCTACCACTACTACCACCCTCAGCCAGGGGGGCTGGATGCCTACCACCACCCTTAGCCAGGGGGGCTGGATGCCTACCACTACTACCACCCTCACCCAGGGGGGCTGGATGCCTACCACTACTACCACCCTCACCCAGGGGGCTGGATGCCTACCACTACTACCACCCTCACCCAGGGGGCTGGATGCCTACCACCACCCTTAGCCAGGGGGCTGGATGCCTACCACTACTACCACCCTCACCCAGGGGGGCTGGATGCCTACCACCACCCTTAGCCAGGGGGCTGGATGCCTACCACTACTACCACCCTCACCCAGGGGGCTGGATGCCTACCACCACCACCCTCAGCCAGGGGGGCTGGATGCCTACCACTACTACCACCCTCACCCAGGGGGCTGGATGCCTACCACTACTACCACCCCCACTCATAGGATGGACAATGCATGACACAACCAGCACACCACAACCTAGGGAATGCAAGAAGAAGACATCCCCCAACACCATGACAAGCGTGTGTAGACTGTGTCAAATGCCTACAACACCGAACATGACTTTGAACATACAATGTGACCCCCTAGCACATGTGCCACACATATATGTGTGTGGCACCCACAATGCAAGCAGGCCATGACCATTGTGGCAATGGGGTCCAAACCCCATCATCACAGTGACCAAAATGTAAGTGTGGGGTCCATAGCTGAAGCACACCTTGAACATTGTGGCAATGGGGTCCAAACCCCCATCATCACAGTGACCAAAGGTAAGTGTGGGGTCCATAGCTGAAGCACATTTTGAACATTGTGGCAATGGGGTCCAAACCCCCATCATCACAGTGACCAAAATGTAAGTGTGGGGTCCATAGCTGAAGCACATTTTGAACATTGTGGCAATGGGGTCCAAACCCCCATCATCACAGTGACCAAAATGTAAGTGTGGGGTCCATAGCTGAAGCACATTTTGAACATTGTGGCAATGGGGTCCAAACCCCCATCATCACAGTGACCAAAATGTAAGTGTGGGGTCCATAGCTGAAGCACATTTTGAACATTGTGGCAATGGGGTCCAAACCCCCATCATCACAGTGACCAAAATGTAAGTGTGGGGTCCATAGCTGAAGCACATTTTGAACATTGTGGCAATGGGGTCCAAACCCCCATCATCACAGTGACCAAAATGTAAGTGTGGGGTCCATAGCTGAAGCACATTTTGAACATTGTGGCAATGGGGTCCAAACCCCCATCATCACAGTGACCAAAATGTAAGTGTGGGGTCCATAGCTGAAGCACATTTTGAACATTGTGGCAATGGGGTCCAAACCCCCATCATCACAGTGACCAAAAGGTAAGTGTTGACAAAGAAAGAGGTGCAACTGCCAAACTGCATGGATGATTCCTGGTCACAGAACAACAAACACATCAGTGGCAAAGTAGTGTATGTGTCCCATTGCAACATAAATTGGGGGAGCCAAATACTGCAGTGCAAATAAGACATACCTTTGGCCATGTGCAGACAAACAACACCCATGGGGGCTGACACCGTCAACAATCATCAATGACACAATGACAGAAGTGACCATCAGAATGCAGACCCACATATTTGCACCAATGGGCACACACATGCAGATACCCTGTGGAGACTGCAGATGTGAGGTGAACAGATACCATACCATGGCAGCAATGGGACACACAAACCATGATCATTGTGCTGACCGATGACCTAGGAGTCCCAGGGACAGCAGGGGAAACCCACCAAACTACATACAGCCAATGGCACACCCAAGATATGCCAATGCAGTGGTGCAGATGCACAAACACAAACAGGCAGACCCACACTGCACATCATACACAACAGGTGAGGGGGGGTGCCAGTGTCCCCAGGCAACCACACAACACATGAGGAGACCTGAATACCAATCATACAGATGTGCATACAGTGCCACACAAAGGTAACTCATGGATCCAAATCCCCTATGTGGGCAAGCAGGCATTGTCAGATGAGAGGGAGCACAAATCACACATGTCACACAGGCACGTAGGGACAGCAACTGACACAGCAAGACACAGACACACCACAGCACCACCCCCAGGGCCCCCACAATGTGGTGACCCTGGGCTGCATTACAATCCCACTGTGATGACAAAGCTAAATGTGGTTCACACTGTGAACCACAGTCATGTGTCCTGAGCAACTAACTACCATCACACCTACACAAGCACAAATCAAACAGCATGGCCAGTAAGCCAAGGCCAACATGGAGGCAGGGGCCTAGCCGGGCAACAACTCTCATCTGCACACACTCAACACCACACCCCTCGACCTCCAACAATGTGCAGCAGTGAAGCACACATGCACTGGTGACATTGCACATGCACCCATGACTATTCCAGGGTGGTGGGTGGGAACCAAGGTGCAGAAACACATCACACATGGACACTCAACAAGACTCCTGAATGTCTGACACACTGCACACTACGCTGTACATGGACATGACGGCAATACCACACCAACCAATGGGATCCCAGCCACAGTCACACACCAATGAAGAAGCCAAGGTCACCCACAAAGAACACACATAGACAACAACCAACATTGCAGCCCGGACCCTGAGGAGTGCCAGCAGTCACACACACAACGTGTCACAATCACTGAAAGATAACACAAACTGGAAATCACATGACAGGGGCAAACAACAAGTGCCAAGGGGAAACCTGACTGTGACCCATCTGCGTCTGCACACAAACTCAGCCCTGACAGCAAACACACCTATGGGTGACACCCTGATGACCAGTAATGTGCCATGCACCCACATCACAGAGAACCCAGGGCGAAGACTTTGGGGGAACATAGGTCAACTCAGCTAGCATCACAAACAGGTACAACACTAGGGATCACAGCATGCACAGCTAAACGGAAGTGAACACACAGACATGCACATACAACACACACCTTGGGCGCAGGCAATGTCACAGGAGTACACACTGCCATGAGGGGACTCCACTCCTGTGTGAGGAAAGCTGTGCCATATGTTGCCTCAGTAGGGCCCCATCATGTCAGCTGAGCACTTGGTCACACAATCAACAATTAGCACCAAATGAGGGCTCCCGTAACATCAGCCTGGTCATGGAAGTGCCAACGGAATCATCAGCACAGATCCAACACACTTGTATAGCAATGTTGCACTGACAACACAGATGAGTCCTTCCCCATTGATGCCCAAACCTGCATGTCCACTGGAGATGGCCACACGGTCAGGGAAGTAGACGAATTGAACAATGGCAGGCACAACAGATGTGCAGGGGTGGAAGCCACAGATGTGAAATAGGCAATCTAAGTAGGAAATCCCATTGCCAAATACTGAACACATGACACCCTCAGATGCTGCTATGGATGACATGGATACACCACAGGATAGGACACATTCCCCCTGGACCACATGGGTTCCTGCACAGTAACACTTCATTATCATGAGACCAAATATCACCATCACTGCAGCAAGGGCATGGTTAGCATCATCAACATCATGTACATCAGAAGCAAAAGCACTAGAGAACAGAAAGTTGCTTTATTCAGCATATGTGGCATTAAAAGTAGAAGTCCAGTAGAAAATAAACAAAGGCCAATGGCCAGTCCATCAACAAAGTCACAAGTGGGTGACAGTGGCAGATGCCACCCTACACATGCCTGCACAAAACCAGGGACAATCCACTAGGAGGGGCAACCGGGGGGTAGGCCAGGCACCGCAGGGACAGGATCAGGGCTCACCAGGAGGAAGCAGGGAAGGGGTGGTGGGTGCTGGAGAGCCACTGACAACTGCAGTGGAGGTGTCTGACATGGTGTGTGCCGGCACAACTGGGGGGCATGGCTCAGATGTTGTGGGTGCCGGCACGACTGCAGTGGACCCTGCAGATGGAGTGGACAGGTCCGCCACTGCAGTGCCCAAGTCAGACAGGGTGGTAGTGGACTCCACTGCAGTGCCTACCACCAGGGGAGGAGAATGGGGAACAGGCAAGGTGGGCTGGACAGAGGGGAGGACACCCTCACCACATCAGTGGCACAGACAAGCGCAGCGGGGGTGTGGTGCCGGGAGAGCAAGTGGCAGGGGAGAAGGCCGGAGCCTCTTGGGGATGGTATATCTGTGGGTGGGGAACCTGGGGCAGGGTGTGGTGGGGGCACCTGTGGAGTGGGGGCCTGAGGGATGGAGGAAGGAGACCTGGTGCTTGAGCTGCAGGGCGGCGGCGGGGTCTTGCTCTTACCACTCCCGGGGGGACTTGCGGGTGGGGGCCTCAGTCTGTCTGCGCCTGGGGGAGGGTGTCCGGGGGCGAGGGCACTCTGCTCCGTGTGGGGGGCTTCCTCTTCCCCCTGGATGCTGGAGCAGCTGGATCGGAGGGGAAGAGGCCGAGGTCACTGAGGAAGAGGCGCTGGGTCTTTGGGGTTGCAGGTGAGGCAAGGGAGGGTGCTTTGGAGGGAGAGGCAACTGAGGACTGCGCAGTGCCCGTGGATGCGTGTGTGTGTACCAGGGCCCCATCCCCTGTGAGTCTGGTTTCAGTCCCCTGACTGTGCGTGCGTGTGCGTTTTGTTTGTGGCGTGTGTGTCTGTGTGCTGGACGTGTGTGTGCTGGTGTGTGCCTGTGCCGGTGTGTGTGTGCTTGGGACGGGTAAGGTGCTGGGGAGTGTGGATGGAGCAGAGGCAGGAGGGGTGAGGGACTGTCTGAGGAGGGACACTGCTGCCGTCAGGGAGGAGTCCATGGACCTATTGCCCCTCTGTAGGTCAGACATGCCCGATGAGATGCCCTCCATGAACGACACCAGCTGAGTCAACAGAGCGGTGTGCGCATGGAGGACACTCAGCATGGCTGTCTGCCCTACATGGAGCTGGCGAAGGAGGTACACAGACTCCTCACTCAGGGCAGCAGGGGACACAGGGGCAGGGGTGCGGTGCCTGGCCCAAAGGAGACACGCTCCCGAACATGGGAGCCTCCACGGACCTGGGGAATGGGAGCCGATGGGAGGGCGGTGGTGGTGCTGGTGGTGGCGGGGACAGCAACACTAGCTGGGGTGTGGTGGCTGCTGACACCCGCCTCCATAAGGAGTCATCCTCCGAGTTGCTCTGGTCCTCAGCTGAGGTGGATGGTGCTGAGGACTCCTCGGTGTGGCTCCCCTCGCCCTCCGTGCCACTGGGTCCCTCCGACCACTCCTCGGCTGCTGACCCAGTCTGGCTCTCTGGCTCCTCCTGGTCCGTGGAGCTGTCCCCTTCCGTGGCCGTGGATGTATCTGCAAACAATGGGGAAACAGACAGACATCAGTCACCTGCACCAAACGCACACACCACTGTGAGCACAGCACATTACAGAGCAAGCCCTGGCATCATTAGTTGTACATTGCTAAAAGTGCCCTAACTGAACAGGAGAAGCCAATTGTCAGTCTGATGCCAAGCATGGCACTCACATCCCACATGGCCTTGCACCCATCTGTCTGGTGTCTGTTGGATTGCAACACCCCAGTGTGGACACATGCACCAAGTACACAGTAGTTGGACAGTGCAGAGGACACGGTGTGGCATGTGGACATGCACACATCACAGCTCTTGCCACTGAGTCAGTACAGGTTTCCGGATGAAAGGGATGCCCAGAGTCAAATAGGAAATGCATGTGATGCATACCAGCGACAGACACCATGATGCACCCATGTCCTGATAGCCATCGCCACAATGGTGTGCATGTAGCACATGTCACTCCCCTGCAGGACCACCAATAAGTTGACACATGCCATGGCAGAGGCATGACTGCTAAGTCATACATCACTGTCTCAGTGATGTATGACTTGGCAGCCAGACAACAACACTATGCACTGTGTCACAATAGTAGGTCATGGGGAATGCAAGTCCTGGAGCTGCACAAGTGCACATGTACATCCCCCACACAACACATCATCTTAACCCTCATCTGTCCAGGTCATACCTATTGGACATATGGGAGACCTGTGACACTACCCTCTGAACCTGAGCCCCTCACAATCTGCTGTGAATGGGGAACAGCTGCCTGAACTTCACATTCGCATACCCCAGTCTGCACGGGCAGCTGATCAAACACCTATGTGACACACAAGTATCGTCTCCTATGGTCACATCTCCAGGGGCATGCTGAGCCCCTACCAAGAAACACCCCAGCAGTCCTGGCAACTAATCCACAGCACACTGACACAGAGGCAGACACCTGAGGGGTCAAATCACTGCGCACAATGTGTCAGCTGATACACGGGAGTGGGAGTACAGAGTGCATTGCATGGCCTGGAGTAGGCATGACTGTCCTGCTCCACATGAATGAGGGATGAGCCCTGGACAGTGGATAGCTGGCTATGTATGTGTGACACACGTAATCTGCACACTCCTGGGGCCCAAACATTGTTCCCACCCGCTGCATGGGCGTGTGCCACATACCCCAGGCACATGTGGTGGCTCAGCTCAGCAAGTGGACCGCATATCAAAGCAACACGCAGATTACATGTCCGAACACAGGCGTTGTGTGAACAATGGACCCACCCATGATGCCCACAACAGAGTTAGGGAAACAGATGCTGTCCCCCACCTTTAGTGAAGCAAACTGCAAGGACACAGTCCCAAGTGACACAATTCCCTGAATGTAAGGGCCACACCTGGGTATCAGATGAGCAGTGGGCAGTGCACAATAGAGGGACATGGCTCCTGGACAACATGACTGCTGCACTGTGGCAGTTGAACCAGGCCAGAGGAGGGCACAAAGCATGTAATACAGAGTTCACAGTGCAGTCTTTGACTCACCCCCTCCTTGCTGCTGTCTGGCCTTCAGCTGCCCATCCAGGTCTGGAAACACCACCGCCAGGATCTGGAGCATGTGGGGGTCAGGGTCCGTGTTCCGCCCCTCCTGCGAGGAGGCGACAGCTTCAGCTGGACCCGTGCAATCCTCCGGGTCCAGCCCCGAAGGTCCTGCCACCTCTTCTGGCAGTTGCGGATCCGGCGCTTGTAGACCCCCACGGACCGGACGGCCCGGACGATGTCCTTCCAGATCTCCTGCTTCCGATGGGCATTAACCTGTCAGGATGACAAAGTGAAAAGGCCATTACTACACATGCAACATATCCGTGCATGACACAGTTGTATATACATGTCTCAATCACAGGGGCACATGATGTACACAGGCAGTGCAAAGCTGCCCATGGACAGTTTGCCAGACGTCACTACATGGTATCATTGCATGGGAAGTAAAACCTTGTTCAAATGCACTGTCACTGCACCATACCTGTCCAGTGCATGTCACTACACACTATGGGGGTGACAACTACTCAGTGAGCCTGCTAGCCAGTGGCGTGCAGACTTTCAGCCTTGCTAGTCAGACAATATGCACATTCAGAAAGGCAGTGCACAGAACACTCACCTGCTCCCCTGGTGTCCCATACAGCTTGCTGTACTGTGGAAATAGGCTGTCCAGCAGGGCCTGGTTCTCCTCAAGGCTGAAGGCTGGGGCTCTCTCCACAGTACGTGCCATTGCAGGGTCCAGAGGGGCAGAGACAGCAGCAGTGCAGTGGCAGATGTCGTCCTGGAGCATGTAGTGCAGGCAAGTGAGCTCTCAGGGGAACAGCCAGCAATATATATGTGCTGGAGAGGCAGATACTGTCCCTTGTGTCCAAAGTGATAGGTCCAAGTCGTTTGCATCTTCTGAATCTGGCCAATCCATGGAATAGCAGCACCAAAACACGCCCACAGCATCCTTCAAATCTTCAACTTCATGACATACATGATTTTGCAACATTGTTGTGGGTGACCAACTGATTTTCCAGCAACCGACTCGTTCGAAATTCGAAAACGCGTCCGTTGCCAGGCAAGCCCATTGTCAATGGGTGCGCACCGATCGGTCCATTGCGGTACAACGCGTACAGGGGTACAACGCGTACCCGCCACATTGAATGCAATGGGCCGGCCGGGGGCACCGATCGGTCCATTGCAGTTCAACAGCGTACAGGGGTACAACGGCGTACCCGCGCACATTGAATGCAATGGGCGGCCGGAGGCACCGATCGGTCCATTGCAGTTCAACGCGTACAGGAGTACAACGGCGTACCGCGCACATTGAATGCAATGGGCCGGCCGGGGCACCGATCGGTCCATTGCAGTTCAACAGCGTACAGGGTACAACGCGTGCCCGCACACATTGAATGCAATGGGCCGGCCGGGGCACCGATCGGTCCATTGCAGTTCAACGGCGTACAGGGGTACAACGGCGTACCCGCACACATTGAATGCAATGGGCGGCCGGGGCACCGATCGGTCCATTGCAGTACAACTGCGATACAGGGTACAACGGCGTGCCCGCACACATTGAATGCAATGGGCCGGCCGGGGGCACCGATCGGTCCATTGCAGTACTAACAGCGTACAGGGGTACAACGGCGTACCGCACACATTGAATGCAATGGGCGGCCGGGGCACCGATCGGTCCATTGCAGTTCTGCAGCGTACAGGGGTACAACGCGTACCCGCACACATTGAATGCAATGGGCGGCCGGGGGCACCGATCGGTCCATTGCAGTACAACGCGTACAGGGGTACAACGCGTACCCGCACACATTGAATGCAATGGGCCGGCCGGGGGCACCGATCGGTCCATTGCAGTACAACGCGTACAGGGGTACAACGCGTACCCGCCACATTGAATGCAATGGGCGGCCGGGGCACCGATCGGTCCATTGCAGTACAACGCGTACAGGGTACAACGCGTACCCGCACACATTGAATGCAATGGGCCGGCCGGGGGCACCGATCGGTCCATTGCTGTTCAACGCATCACTGTACATGTGACTGGCATATGTCAGCATGCCTGTCTCAGATGGACATATGCCAGCCACAGATAGCTCCCAGGGAGTGAGGGCACACCTACATCACGACAGCCTGTCCAAACTTTATCATAAGGCATGTAAGGCTGCATTTCCTATTGTGTGTATGTTGGTGTACATGTTGTCCTGTGGGTGTCACCTGTGGGCAGCCACCCCCAGGCTGTGC
Source organism: Calotriton arnoldi (assembly GCA_963921515.1). Taxonomy (NCBI): domain Eukaryota; kingdom Metazoa; phylum Chordata; class Amphibia; order Caudata; family Salamandridae; genus Calotriton; species Calotriton arnoldi. Next base: position 82,883 of record CAWUFW010022906.1, read on the forward strand.
ACGTGTTCATGGGGACAGGATCCTGGGTGTTACGTGTACATGACCACTGTGATGTGCAACTGTTCATATCTGTGCATGTGCCATGGTCACATTTCACGGTGGTGTATGTGTATGTCATGTCACATACCCCGTGAGTCCCATGTGGGACGGTATGTTTGAGCCAGGGTGTCCCAGTGGCACAATAGTGATGGTCCTCCACAGTCTTTGTGCATGTAGTGTTTACAATGTCTCTGATTTCATGTGCACAATGGGAGACAGTCTCCACATCCAGGTTGTGTGTGCATGGACTTTGATGTTGTGCGTGTGTGTGTCACAGACGTCCATGTCTGTCCTGCCGTGGCAAGTGGGACCACTACCTGTGGGGGTCATGGTTGTTTTGCTGTGGTGTATACATGATACTCCATGTAATGCCAGTGTCCATGTGGCAATACAGGGTCCCTGGGAATGTACCTGTCGTTGAGCTGTGGTGCCTGGGGCACATCTGTCCTCACATGTCACTGTGGGGGGTGATTGTGACACGGCAGCAGGAGATGGGAACTGTGACACGGCCTCATGATATCCAATGGGCCAACCTGGGACTAATTGATGCCACCTGTTGGACCGTGTTGACAGATGTTGGCCATGTATGTACCATACATGTCCTTACGGAACTGCACACTTCATGTAGTTGTGCCTCATAATGATGTATGTTGGGATATTGAGTGTGTTCAATGCCGCATATGTGGGGTGACTGACAATCTTGCTTACTTCTCCTCTGCACTGCAGGAGCTCCTGCTGTCCATCGACCATTCCCAGACCTGGCAACGATGGTGGAACGGGACAGCATCCGGCGGTACCGCTTCACCAGGCAGCTGATTGAGGATTTGGCAGTGCAGTTGTCCCCACATTTGCAGCCTGGCCGGCCGTATCCTACAGCGCTGACCCCCAAGGTGAAGGTGATGGCAGCCCTACACTTCTTTGCCACCGGTACCTTCCAACATACTGTGGCGACTGCTGGTGGGATGTCACAGACCATGTTGAGCCGTGTGCTCCGCGATGTTTTGGCGGCAATGTTGCTATTCCTGAACCGGTACATCTATTTCCCTAGACTGCGACGACTCACTGACGTGAAGAGTGACTTTTATGCCCTGGGGAGGATGCCGCATGTCATTGGCTCCATTGATGGGACACATGTGGCTTTGGTACCACCACAGGCCCAGGAGCAGGCCTACAGGAACCGCAAGCACTACCACTCGGTCAATGCACTGGTGGTGTGTCTTGCAGACATGACCATCACACACGTGTGTGCCCGTTTCCCTGGTTCAGCACACGATGCCTTTGTGATGAGGAGTAGTCGCATCCCCAGGATGATGGCACAGATGCAGAACCAGCGTGCCTGGCTTGTCGGTGTGTACTGACTTTGTGCCATTGTGTGTGATCTGATCTGTAGTATTCCGCCCACTTTTCCAAGTCAGCTAATGTGCACTTGTCTGTCCGTAGGTGACTCGGGATACCCCAACATGCCGTGGTTGCTGACACCCCTCAGGAACCCTGTGACACCAGCCCAGATGCGCTACAATGAGGCACATGGTCGGACCAGGAGAGTGATTGAGCGGACATTTGGTCTCCTGAAGAGCCGCTTCCGCTGCCTGGACAAGACCGGAGGGTCCCTCCCATATGCCCCTGCGAAAGTGTGCAAGATTATCATCGTCTGCTGCATGCTCCACAACCTGGCAGTGCGGAAGGAGTTGCCTCTCATCCAGGATGACAATGACCAACATCCGCCACCTGTGGAGGATCCTGGCCTGGACCACGATGCCAGTGACGATGATGATGATGATGATGATGGTGATGTCCGCACACAGCTCATCACCAACTTCTTTAGCTGAATGTGAGTATCCTGAGGTGTCATGTCAATGATGTGAGTTGGCATGATGTGTAGGTGGTGCTCTGGTGCTGTTGGAGTGTGTCCATGGGCTACTTGACTGGATGTGTGTTGCGATGTGTGCTTACAGGTGGGCTGTACTCCCCAACAGTGTTGACATGCTAACTTGGTTCTGGGTGGGTATCTTGTAACATGTATTGTGCATGAGTTTTGCTGTTCTGTCCTGTACTCCATTGCTTTTGACTGTGTGTCATTTCTGTCCTTCACAGGGTACTTTCAGATTCGTTTGGTCAACTGTGTCCACCGACGACGTGATTGCACTTCCAGGCTGGTAGCTGTTGTGTCCCTACAGGTGATGTGCGCCACACCCATGGACTTCCTTCCGTCTACAGTTGTTGACTGTGTGCCCGCTGCCAGGTGGGATTACCTTGCATCTGTAGTGGTTACGACATGTTGCAACTGTGTAATAAACCTGTGCTTCACTTTGTGATGTGCGTTGTCTGTGGTCACACATTTGACTGCCATTTGCTTACTGCACCTGTGGGCTACTTGACTACAACTGGGAATGGGTGTGGTGTCTGTGCATTGCACCGTCTTCCCTGGCAACATCAGTGTAGGCAATGAGTCAGATGGCCTAGGTGTGTATGTGTTGTGTAGCCCTGGTGGTGTGTCTCCCTCATATGTGTCACGTTGCCTTTACTCACATGCCTGTGTTGTCCTTGCTGTTGCAGTTCGCATACACAGTGTAATTTTGCAGTTCATCATCCCCATAACAGCACCCACGTTGGAATCACAACAGAGGCAAGTATGGTGTATTAGTGTGTTTATTGTGATACATTTGTGTGAATAGTGCATAGGATGGGTAGTGCTGTACATAAATCTTGCAATCCGAAGTTCCTAGGTGAATTGAAAGTCCTGGTAGACAGAATCCCCAGTATCGGGGCCACAGTTGTCTGACACATTGGTCCAACTTGTACTCCCCATGCAATGTGTGGGAGTAGTGTTGCCGTCAACAGGGTGAACAGTCTGTGCACAAAGGTGAACATCCAGAACAGGTTCAGGCTTCCTGGGAGTTGCGCTTGGCCATCGGCCTCTCACTTGCCC
>CAWUFW010022907.1:0-85835 GCA_963921515.1 Calotriton arnoldi
CCGCCATTTGATAGAGTACGCATGAGCAGGGAACCATGTGATAGAGGCGAGAGGCTGTGGAAAAAGGATGATCATGTGCTGGTGCTGAGAGGCTAAGATGGAAGTATGGTCAAGGCTATTGTGACCTTTCTGGGCAGATGTGTGCCAAGATGATCAGCAAGAAGCGTGAGAAGTCCAACTGAATCAATGGACGGAACTGTTAAATCTAAAAAGTAGCAGAAAAAGATACAAATTGGACTGATCGAAGCGGATGAGCAATGACATGAACTGTGGGAAACGATGCAAGCATGGACATTCCACAAGGAACTGGTTAAGACCAGGAAGTTTGATTAAAATGTATATGGGCCTGAGTTTGACCAATGAGAAAGAATCACGCCATGAAGATGCAACATTTTATTCAGTAAGCTAGAATTAGGGTATAAGAAGACCTACTCTTGGTGGGAGGGGTTAGTTGCTGGAGAGTAGTTGCTGGAGAGCAGATGCTGGAGAAGTTAGATGCTGTAGATGGGTGAAGTTGCGGTTGCTGATGCTGACGAGTTGATGCTGCTGCTGCTATTTTTATTTTCCATTTGAGTATAAGATGCTGTTTTTGGAGAACCTTTTTATTCCTGATCAATTTTTCATTTAGAACTATTAGATTTTTCCAAAACAGATAGATTGATCATTTATAGTTCTTGCTATGATAACCTTATTTTTCTGTCTAATCGATATGCATTGCAATTTCAATTTATTCTTATAATGATGATAAATGTAAAGATCTGAATAATAAACTTAACACTTATTTCTTGCTTCAAAACTTTACATAAACTTTATTATTCTTTAAACAAATGACTCAGTGATTCTTTAGCTCAATGATTAAAGTAAAATGATAAAGAGTTTATTGTGATTGAGCTGGTCTTAATCACCATCAACTGATTCCTACTAGTTGGTCCATCGACCAATGAGCGGAATACCTTAAAGCAAATGAGAAACATTATGTCATGTTAAAAGAGGTATCCCGTCTCCTTCCAGTGAATCGTTTTCTCCTAGGTTATTGACGGAGGAAATCCAGGGAATAAATGAGTAGGTGAATGTATATGCGGTGTTATGGGCCCCACCGTCATATGAATATAGTGTGTGTGTGTTAGAGGAATAGTTGCACCTGGATGACCGAAGCATATAGGAGAATTATTTTTATTGTTAGCGCTGGATCAATACAAAAGGGTCAGAGGGGCAGTAAAAACAAGGAACCAACATTAAAATGATGATAAAGTAATAGGGAAAACCATGGCACAGGGAATAAGGGAAGAAGTCTGGGATCAGAACAGGACAACAGCATCAGTAAACTGCACACTGAGCTCACAGGATAAAAAGTGTATGAAGCTCAGGAGATGAACACAGGTGCAAAGAGAGATCCAGGTGCAAGTAAATAACCAGGTCCTGGGAGTCAGGGAAACACCAAAAATGGAAAGCCCGCATATGGCTTTGGAGGGGAAAAGACTAAGGGGGATATTCACAAGAACGTGTGCTAAACATCTCCAAAAAATGTTAACGCAACTTCACACATCGCAGTCTATCGCGGGAAAATAACCCTGTGCTAATGTGGAATTCACAACACGGCGGTACCATGCAATAGCCTCCCGAAACCGAGGCCAATGTCTGCGATACAACTACCGCGACGGTGATAAAAACACAAACCCCAACGCGTAAAAAGACGCAATGGGCCCAAACGCGATAAGAAAACAGTGATAACCAGCAAGAGGCCAGCAATACTCATGCGTAAAGCGGGAAAAAGCACAAGAACAGCATACGGAAAATGCCACCAAAAAGGAAATGAACTGCGGAGTACCACGGATGCCCCCTGCCCGACTGCAGAGGACAACATGAACCCCACAATCCCCACGGAGGAACACCCAGGAATCCAGGGCTTGTGGAAGGGCAATGAGAAGAGGAATAGGAAGACGGGGTACATTCTGCAGGAAAACACGATCATCGTCACGGATGAGATAGAACACCACCACCAACTGTACGTCACCTCCAACGTGTCATTGGCAACAAAGAGGCAAAGATGGCACACCATCTCGGACCATGTGAATGCCGTCGCAGCGCCGAGGAGGACAATGAAAGAGGACAAGAGGTGCTGGATTGATGTGAATGGCAAAACCAAGCACAAACACGCTGCCAACACGAAAGCAGCAACGCACTTCGGAGGAGGGGGGCCAGCAGAACACCTGGAGCTGAATGACATGGAGAAGATGGTGGCCACAGTCATCAGTCGGGAGACGGTGACAGGAGTTGGGGATCCGGACACTGCCCAACATGACCCGACACCACATCAACAGGGTGCGTACCGACCAGGGAGTGGGGGGAAGCGGGGAAATGGGCACAATGGCACGCATGCACAATTAAGCAGAGCACACTGCACCCCCACAATGACTCAGGATCATGTCCCTGATCCCACGGGAACACCTCAGCACACACACAAACACCAAGTAGTCCCACGTACACCATGTGCCCAAAGGGGCACCCACCCAACACACCAACAATCACACAACCAACACATGCACACATGCGAAACACAGCAAACATGCATATACGTCAGCCACACTGACAATGCAAGAGGCACCACATGACGAGTAGCATGGCTGCAGTCCAATCATCATGACCATGTACACGGCACGACACTGAGGTGGCTGAGTGCGGATCACAACCGGAAAGGAGCAGGTCACACCCGGACACAACCACCTGCACAAACAACCCCTGACGTCAACGATACATCTGCGGACAAGCCATGCCCAAGAGTCACAACTCGACAAAGAGCACAAGTTACCCAAGTCTGCAACATCTCAGCACTGTGGAAGCACAGAACTGAAAGGCACACCGCATGAAAGGGATACCAGCCAAATCAGAGCCGCAGGAGTGACTCACCCACCTGCAGCATACGCACATATGAATAAGTGCACCTCGACATTGACAACATCCTGGTACAAACAGCAACACCTCCACAACAGAACACAGGACACAACTGGTGCCGCTTATGTGCACAACATGGCCAATCACATCTGGCACAGCAGGAAACTGTGACATGACAATGTACAAGTACAACCTGTAACCTGCAAATATTTATTATTCACACATGCCGTGCTTGTGGACATTTAGTACTGTCCCATGATTGCCAAGGACGGCCACAATGTGACGTGCTCATGAGAAGAAATTGGCAATGAGGGTGTTTCTATGGGCTATTCCTGCCGCAGCTGCAGTGGCATGTGGGCCACCTGCACCATCGTCCTCATCATCGTCCGGTACCTCTGGAACTCAGATCCATGGGGCATTGGTGCGCACGCAGATGTTGTGCAACACACAACATGCAACGATCATCTTGCACACGATGTCTGGGCTGTACAGGAGCCTTCCACCTGTGACGTCCAGGCACCTGAAACGTGACTTCAACATGCCAAATGTGCGTTCCACGATGCCCCTGGTGTGTATGTGGGCCGCATTGTACTGCCTCTGGGCGGGTGTGTTCGGGTCTCGTAGGGATGTCATCATCCAAGGGCAGAGTGCATATCCTTGATCACCTGTGACAGTGCAGAGAGATAAGAGTCAATACTTGGTTCGGCATGATGTGTTGGCAGGCCCACTAGTCCAGTGACGCCTGTGCTGGCTGTGTGTGGGGTGTGTGTAAGCCAGCCCTCAGGGAGTAGCTTGTGCTGGCAACAACTTCAACAGTCATCAGGCACTCAGGCATGCAATGTACGAACAGCAAGGGAGCATGACTTGAGTTGCACAGAGTTAGTGGCCCCGGATGCACAGCGGCCGACATGGGCCTACCGCCACGGGACGCTGACTTGCGGGAGACTGGGGTAGGGTCATGAGGGCAGAGCAGGGTCTCGTATGTATCAAAGGTGGTTTTTGCGGAGTGTCTCGGGGGAGAGTGGGAGGTGCACCCCCAGGGCATGATGCAGAGGGCACATACCAGCTGTGTCCGGCAACATGGCGGATATGAATGCCACAGACTCATGCCAAACACCAAGTCCGTACCTGCCAGTTGCTGATGACAACCCCCAGGCCACAGGCTCAGACACCAACAATGTTCTTCCGGAGGCTGACGGTGACTCACGGCGCACAGGGTTAGTGGCACCAGGTCAGTCCTTGCGAGTGGTTGACCTCCTCCGTAACGGTGATCCGTGTTTCCACCGGACTGATAAGCATCTGTCTCTCACTCCTCTCCCTGCGTTCACTGGCATGAACTCTGCCATTTATTAATGAAGACTCAGTTCTAGATGTGGGACATACTGGACTGCAGTGTAGGCCGGCTGCAGCAGTGGGGTATGTCAACGAATGTGGACTCCTGGGGGCCTGTGTCACAGAGGACAGCAATGGTCTGAGGAGGCTGACAAGCTCGCGGGCATGGGTCTTGGAGCTAGCACCAGCACGTGGTGGGCCCTCTTTGACACACAACGGTGTCGGCAGGTGAGCAGTGCGGCCTTGGAGAGCTGGGGCAGGCAAGCCGGGTCTGGGTATCAGCGGCCTGGGGTGCAGCAGGCGCACTGGCTCGCAGGCCCCGCTGCTCACGGCGTCGGCCTCGTGGCGGGCTGAGAGGCGCTGCCCTGGTTGTGACGTTGGCCATTCCGGGAGTGCACCACGCTCAGCGCAACTGTGTTTTCATCCACACCCCTGCGCAGGCCTAGCGTAAGCCGGGCCAACCCACTACTCTCACGCACACAGGGGGGGACGCAGCGAGCGACATTTCCGCGATCTAACCCACAGCCTGGGGTGTCATGGTTGCGTCCACTGTTCACTACTCCCCAGACACCAGCAGTTGATGTCTGCATGGACATATCTGTGGTTTGCATACCCAGGTCTGTCCAGCACATTCACGCCACACTTGTCGTTGTGTACATTCCCATTCATGGGTCACTTGCGTCCTTCGCACATGCCTGCTTTCCACCTCTCCACATGGTCAGCTGTTGTGTGGCTGTGGTGCCATGATATATCTGGCTTGTGTACATGGTAAGCCCAGGATCCCAATGGAGTTGTGTTGTTGTGTCTGGTAGGTGGGCATGTTGATTGACATGTTGTATGTGGTTTGGTCACGTGGCATTCCCACAGTTGTGCGTTGTGTGATGGTGGCTTTGAGGTGTGTGGTGTGTTGTTTGGTACTTACCAACGAGCAGTCCAGCTCCATAGATGCCATCCTGGAAGCGCTGGTTGATGATGGACTGTCGGAAGATGTAGGAATCGTGCACACTGCCTGGGTAGTTTGCGAGGACATTGGTGAACATTCCCTGGTGGTCCACTATTGCCTGAACATTGATGGAATGCGTGTGCTTTCTGTTGCGGTAGATGTGTGCAGTGTCCGCAGGGGGCACAAGTGGGACATGTGTGCAGTCAATGGCCCCAACACGTGTGGGAAGCTAGCAATGGCGTAGAAGCCTTGCTTGGTCTCCAGCTGTTCCTGCGCAGTGTGGGGGAAGGGAAGGTACTGGGGTATGAAGCTGATGATGGCATCCAGGACAGGTGTGAGGAACTTTGATAGGGCTGGCTGTGATACTCCTCCGAATCTGGCCATTGTTGGTTGGAAGGTACCAGAGGCCAACAGGTGCAGCACAGCCAGCAGCTTTGTCTGCGGAGGGATGTTGGCTGTCCGCTGTGTTGGGACCATCAGCCTGTGGCCGATGTGGGTCATGATGCGGAGGATGGTTGTCCTTTTGAGCCTGTAGTGGGCAATGACTTCCTCAGGCGTTAGGTCTGTGAGACTGGTGCGTTTTTGGTAGGTCCGCTGTCTTACTCTGCGCTGCCTCTGTGGTTGTCCGGGGGGGTGCCGGTCCCGGTCCTGGGGGTGGTGGCGGTGGGTGTTGTGGCCCTGTTGGGGCCCCAAGCTGCATGATGAGTAGCTCCATGGCGTCGGTTGTTCTTCGGCTGTGGCTGTGTGCGGGGCTCCGTTGCCTACTGCAGGTAGTCGTCCTGCTTAACACCAGCAAGAGGCAGGTGTTAAATAGCTGCTGCTACCGCGGCTTATCGCGTGGTTTTGGTTCGCATCGCAGATCTGGCAGTTTGTTGTGAAAGTGGTGTAGTGGTGTTTTCGTGTGTTTTTGCACAGGAACGCCTACTCTGCATCTCATTAGGGTTAGTTGGTGGTGTCACCCGTGGGGATGAAATTTGCGGCAGTTATCGCGGGAATACTGGCGATGTCTGCAGTTTGCACCCGCTTGTGAATGGGGTGTTAAATCTATCTCCACTTTTGATGCGTTAAGGTGGCGATAACTCGGTGATAAGTCCTTGTGAATATGCCCCTAAGAAAGGTGGAGGGAATCAGGGAATACAGGAACAGAGTGAGGTTGTGAGCTTAGAGTGCCACAAGCCAAGGAAGCAAGTCTGAATGAGCCAGAATGTCTGTCGGAGCCTGGAACAATTATGCTAAACAGAGGCCCACCTTAATGACATGACACAGGAAAGGTTAGTCAACAGAAAGAACTACATTATCATAATGCATCACTAAGGGATGCAGTTGCACACTGCATTATGGTAAATGCATTTCTCTGCAGTCCATAGCTTACCATTTTTCCTGCAGTCACTTGAGTATTAAAGCCTAGCCAGTGCTGTCAGCCCTTGAGACCAGTGTTTCATTCCTTTGAACTCTTCCAAGGGCAAAGAGTCCTTTAGAGTGAGCCTGACCTGCTGCTCAGTGTCTGTGGATAAGTGGCAAACTCTTCTCAGGTGCAGACATACTCTTGACTCCATAAACTGATCACTAGCTTCCACAAGGGGCAGGAGCTTCTATATAAATTTTATGGATTGAGGTCCCACACCAGTCACAGGTCTGTCTCAGTCCTCCCCAGTGAATCATAGTAAATGCACTTCAAGAACGTCCATGACTTAAACTTTTTCTTGTGGTATCTTGACTGTTGAAGTGTTACCAGTGCTGTAGCTGTTAACACCAGTGTTTCATTCCTCTGAACTCTTCAAAAGGGCAAAGAGTCATTTCAAGGGAAAATGATCCACTGCTTAATGTCTGTGGATAAGTGCCAGGCAGCTCCTAGATGCAAACCCCTGGCTCCAAAACTCAATCAGCAGTACTCTTAAGAAGCAGGAGCTTAAATTTGCATTACTAAGGGCTGGAGTAACACACTGATCACAGGTCTGCACCAGTCCTCCACAGTGGATCGTGGTAAATTCAGTTCATGGCAGTCTATGACTTAAAACTTCTCTTGTGGTTGCTTGAGTGTCAAAGTGCAGCCAGTGCTGTTAGTCCTTCACACCAGAGATTCATTCTTCCAAAGTCTTCAAAAGGGTAAAAGAATTATTTCAGGGGATATGCCCTGCTTAGACTCTGTGGATAAGTGCCTGCCAGCTCCCAGGTGCAGACTACTTGCTCCGGAAACTGATACCAGCTTCCTGAAGGAGCAGACACATGTACATGCATTACTAAGAGGTGTAGTTGCATACTGGTAGCTTGAATGTTGAGGCACAACCAGTGCTTGTTAGAAATTGGGTTACTGGTTGACTGGGGTGTGAGCACTGGTCAAGCAGAAACTTCATTCTTGGTCAGGGTAAGGCACAAGCAAACTCCAAATTAACCTGTGCTCTACCCCCTGGTCACTTGGTGCAGAGTAGTCAGGCTTAACTTAGAGGCAATGTGTAAATTATTTGTGCAACACTTCAAACAGTAAAACAGTGAAAACACTACACAAAAAGATCTCACATCAAGTTAGAAAAATAGAGCTTAATGTAATAACTAACCCAAGACCAAACCATCAAAAATCCAATCAGTAGAACTGGACTTATGATTTTTTAAAGAATAAAGTAAAAAATAGTGGCTAAATCATATAGTGCCATCCACAGCTATTGGGTCGAGCTGAACTGGGTCCAAGTCAAAAGTTCAGGGTGACTGCGATGGACTGCGAGTAAGATTCAGTTCCCAGATAAGTCCCACTGAAGTTTTACCTTCTCAAGATTTGTGCCATGGGTCACCAAAAAAAGGATGGGAGGAGCAAGATTCTCAGTGATAGGTCCCCATATTTGGAACTCACTCCCAATTGAAATTAGACTATTTTATTTATTTTAATTTATATATGGCGCACAGCTACCCGGAGGTTTCCCGGCACCTATGGACACGACGTAACAAGAGAGGAGCACGCGAGACAGAATCTATTGATTAAAGAGCCAGGTTTTCAGTTGTTTGCGAAATTTAAGATGGTGTTTTTCCGCACGGAGGTGCATTGGAAGGGAGTTCCAAAGGGAGGGAGCCAGATAGGCAAAGGATCGTCCTCCCATTCTGGCTCGTTTGATCCTGGGTACTTGAAATTTTAATTGAGTCGAAGAGCGAAGTAGACGTGAGGGGCGGTAGTGTTGCACTAGGGCATTTAAATAGTGGGGGGCTAATCCTTCATTTATTTTGTGCATATAGCAGAGGGCTTTAAACTTGGCTCGATTGTCAATATGCAGCCAGTGCAGTTTGCGAAGCGCTCCTGATGCGGAGGCTGTTCTGGGAAGTTGGCATAGTAGTCGTGCTGCGGAATTTTGGATCACCTGAAGTTTACGAAGGTTTTCTTTGCTGGCACCCAGGTAGAGCACGTTGCCATAGTCCAGCCTGGACATTATCAAGGCCTGAATGACGGTTCTCTGTGTAGTGGTGGGAAGCATCCAGAGAATTTTTCTAAGCCATTTTAAGATGACAAAGCAGGTGGAGGCTACCTTAACTATTTGCTGCCGCATGGATAATTGGTCGTCAACGATGACGCCCAGATTGCGGGCTGATTGAGATGGGAGAAGGAGGTCGCCCATTTGCGATGGCCAATGCTGGGGGCCCCAAAGCTTTTTATTGTTCCCAAAAATGATGAGTTCCGTTTTTCCCCCGTTGAATTTTAATTTATTGAAGTGCATCCAGTCAGCAATCTTTTTTAGCCCCATCTGAAGAGAGGATGCTTTGGTGGTCTCCTTCGAAGAAAGCGAGAAGATAAGTTGGGTATCGTCCGCATACGAATAGATTGTTAACCCAGCTTGCTCTGCTAGCGTGGCTAGTGGACTGACGTAGATGTTGAAGAGCAGTGGGCTTAGAATGGAGCCCTGGGGGACTCCATACGAGGAGATCAATGTTTTGGACTGAGCTGCGGAAGAGAAGACCTGAAAGGTCCTATTGGACAGAAAGCTGGACAACCATTCAAGTGCCGTGCCACAGATGCCTTTAGAATGAAGGGTTTTTAAAAGTGTAGTATGGGAGACAGTGTCGAAAGCGGCACTCAAATCAAGAAGAATGAGTGCCACAGTATCTCCTTTATCGACCTGTTGGTGGATATTCTCAGTGACTCCCAGGAGAGTCAACTCTGTAGAGAATCCTGCTCTAAATCCTGACTGCGACGGGTGAAGAATGTTTTGAGATTCAACATATTTCGTCAACTGGGAATTAGTGTGTTTTTCAAGGATCTTGGAGAACACAGGAAGTAAGGAAATGGGTCGAAAATTGGAAAGGACCTTGGGGTCTGAATCGGATTTTTTTAGTAGTGGAAGCACCATCGCATGTTTCCAAGCTGCAGGAACTTTAGCTTCAAGTAGTGATGCATTAAGGAGCTCCATAATGATATTAAGGATAGAGGAGTCTAGTTTCAGAAGGATGGAGGGAGGGAGAGGATCATTGGGAGAACCAGATTTGATACTCGAAAGAATGTCTAGACTAGACTAGAAGCAAACTATATGAGCTTCAGGAAGCTGTTGAAAACCTGGCTGTTCACACAAGCTTACTGTCAACCTGAGCAGACGTCGCCTTCTTTACCACAGCGTCAAGAAACCTATGGTGAATGTGCACTTTATAAGTTTGTTATAGCATAACATAACTTAACAAGAGTCCCGTTCAAGTTGGAGTGGGTCGTGGGGAGCAAGAAGAGCATTGCAGGCAGTAGTCGGAGTGACGCGATGAGTAGGCCGGGAGTCACGGACAGGAACTTTGTGTTGGCAGTCCCCCGCGGGCGATCGATGGTTGCTGTGGAAGAGATGGGCTGGCGACGGTTTGCTCTGATTTTTGGTGCAACAGCGCAGTCTCAGTATGAACAGGCCAATTTGAATTTAAGAGCCTGTTAGCCACAACAAGGGTCCCGAATCTGAGAGGCATCACATGGGGGTCAAGAACTTGCTGCAGCTGGGTCCAGGAGCTGGTTGAGGAGCCTTTTGTGTCCCTGAGTCTCTGATCAGGAAGCCAGCAGACTATCTGATTGAGTCACTCTGGGGTCCTGGGTTGAAGTTGAAGTTGCAGGTCCAGTTCTTCTTCTCCAGGCAAGAGGGTAGTAGGCAGCAGCTCAGCACAGCAGGGCAGCAGTTCCTTTACGAGATACCTGGATTGAGGGGGACGAATGGAGGGAAACGGCCCCTTTTTCAGTCACCCGACCAAGAACTAACCCCAGGGAAGACTAGGAAGAGTAAAAACCAGAGAAAGAAGGAGAAACAAAGCTGCATCAGAGTCGCCTTAACACAACCTGCCGCAACCAGTGTTAGGGAACACGGTTGTGAATTTCGAGTAGCACAACAGGAAGAACCCACTTTGCATGAAGTTTGGAAGCAATCTTCTTCACAGTATGACCCAAGTCAAGTAGGTCCTTAATTTATTGAAAAAAGAATTACTCTACCAAAAAGGGGAAAAAGGGCTGACCCCACAGTTGTTAGTTCCCCAGCAATACCTAGAAAAGGTTCTTTTTCTTGCACATAGTCATCTATTAGGAGGACATTTCGGGGGGGAGAAGACAGAAAAAGCGATCCTAGAACATTTTTCACTGGCCCGGCGTATATCACCAGATACGCAGGTATTGTAGGGAATGCCCTATTTGTCAAAAGAACAGTCGGGCCATGCCCATGAGTGTTCCTTTGAGGCCCCTTCCTGTGATCGAAGAACCCTTTTCCAGAATAGGGATGGACATAATCGGACCTCTTCTTCCGTCATGCAGTAGGTGTAGGTTTGTTCTAGTCTTAGTAGATTATGCAACTAGGTTCCCCGAAGCTGTAGCATTACGACAGCCAAACGCCACCCAGATAGCTAAAGCTATGATCAATATCTTCTCAAGGGTGGGTTTTCCATTAGAGATTATAACCGACCAAGGGACGCCTTTTGTATCCCGACTGATGAAACAAGTCTGCCAACAGCTAGACATAAAACAAATCTGAACGGCCGCCTACCACCCACAAACCAATGGACTGGTAGAAAGATATAATGCTACACTGAAGATCACTCTAAAAAAGCTATTGGAACTAGAAACACGAAAATGGGAAGATATGTTGCCCTTCGCCCTTTTTGCTCTTCGTTGCAAACAACAGAAGAGTACTGGGTACTCCCCATTTGAACTATTGTATGGGAGACAACCCTGTTAGACATGGTAAAAGAGGAATGGGAAGAAGAGCCCGAAGGATCAAAACCGCTCCCCGAATATGTGCTCGGTCTGAAGTCTCACATACACAAAATCCGGGGCATAGCTAAAACCCAACTAGAACAGGCCCAAGAGGCTCAGAAAAAGCAATATGATAAAGAACCAAAGAAAGAAGCCTAGACATAGACGATTGAAAATGCTAGGCCAGTGGCAGGGTATCTATAAGGTTATCAGCCAAGTGATCCCGATTACTTACCGACTCGAGTTGGATCCTAAAAACAAAAAGGACACACAAATCTACCATATCAACCTCATAAAAAAATGGGAGGGTTCAAGACCTACCATGGTAGGGATAATAGGAAATCATAACCCCTTGTTCCTACAAAGTATAGACCCCAATCTACCTCACCAACAGCAACAAGAGCTGAGTACTCTTTTATCATCCCTTCAAGGGGTATTTTCCACAACTCCTGGGAAAAATTCCTTGCTCAGTCACGCTATCCATATGGATACTGAAGACTACGGCCCTATCGGATACCAGAGTCCCAGCGAGAAGCCATTGAGAAGGAGGTGCAACAAATGTTAAAGATGGAAATTATTGAACCATCTAAAAGCGAATGGAACTCCCCTAACTTAATTGTTCCCAAACCGGATGGTACCATCCGGTTCTGTATTGACTTTATGGAGGTCAATAAAATATCCCAGTTTGATGCCTATCCACTACCCCGGGTGGATGAGATGATCGAGCAACTAGGGAAGGCCCAGTACATAAGTACACTTGACCTATGTAAAGGTTACTGGAAGGTGCCCCTAAGGGAACAAGACAAGGAGAAAACTGCCTTCTCCACCCCTGGGGGTCTATATCACTTCAAGGTACTCCCTTTTGGATTGCACGGAGCCCCTGCCACCTTCCAAAGACTTATGAACCTGATCCTCAAACCTCATCAAGCCTTTGCTGCGACATTTATATAGCGATATATGGGACCAACATCTTACACACTTCAAGAAAGTGATTGGAGCTCTAAAAGAGGGGGGCCTCACTATAAATCCAGCCAAGAGTCATTTGGCCACACAATCAGTGAAATACCTCTATATTAAACCACAGGAGGAGAAGGTGGCAGCCATAACTCAGATACCCTTCCCACAAAACCGAAAAGACCTCCATGCCTTCCTGGGTATCCTAGGTTACTACAGGGGGGTCATTCCTTCCTTCTCTGAGATAGCAGCCCCCCTAACCAATCTCTTAAGAAAAGATGTGAAGACAGAAAAAGACCTCAGGCAACCATCCCCCAACATCACACAGGCCTTCAAACGAATGAAACAGATCCTTACCACCAAACCTGTTTTCCTATGCCCAGACTATACTAAGCCCTTTATCCTGCAAACCAACACCTCTAACAACGGTCTAGGTGCAGTAATATCCCAGACAGACACACAGGGACAGGAGAGACCCATTATCTACATCAGTCGTAAATTATATCTAAGGAACAGCAAATATGCAGTAATCGAGAAAGAGGCTATAGCCATCAAGTGGGCTGTCGAATCATTGAGATACTATCTCAAGGGCAAGGAATTCCTCTTATTTATGGACCATGCTCCGTTAGAGTGGCTGTCTAGAAATAAAGGACACAATGACAGCATATTAAGGTGGTTCTTAGCCCTTCAACCTTTTCGGTTTTCTACTTGTCATCGAAAGGGAAAAGACCACACCAATGTGGACTACCTCTCCAGGTATCCCATCGACTTTTGTCTTGCAAGCAAGAAAGTTAGGGAAGGGGGGTGTCAGGAAGGGTCGGGTCACGAGCCCCAATGCACACCACAGGACACCCTGTTTCATACAATTATCCACGGAGAGGAAGAGAAAGGTAGCCAAAGGGTTAAACCTTTCATCGCATCCTCTCCATTGCAGACCGACAGGGAGCCCACCCTCCGCGAGAACCTATCAGGAGGCCCGGAGACCCGGAAAAGGGAAAGCTCGTGAGAGGAGAAGGAGAGTTGCGGGAAAGAAGTAGGAAGTACCGAAGAACCAGAGGACGCGGTGACAACAAGCCAGGGCGAGAGGAAGCAGAGGATGGCGGGAAGCCGGGAAACGAAGTCGAGGAAACCACCACTGTAGACGACGGGACAGAAGTCTGGAGCGAAGATTGGTGGATGCCCCCAGGAGACACCTGCTTGCTGCCGCAACTCTGGATAGTTGCGCATTCGACGGTAAGTCGACGGGACGGGGCAAGGGAGGACACCAGGGATCACCGCGTAGAGGAGGCAGAATCCCAGCAAGGGGTAGGATTCTAACAAAAGAAAACGGGAGGAACGGGGTGGGCCAAGAATACTCGCAGAGAACCGAGAAGAGTGTAATCGGTTCCTGTAAAAGACTTTTGTTTTTCGTTTCATGCACTATTATTAAAATTGCATGTTGTACGCAAGGGGAGGAACAGAGGATTGGCCGTATGTTTAATTTTCTTTAAGGCGGCCCGATAACTCGGAGAAGGAAAATAAATAAACGGTCCACACTGGTGCATGATTAGTTGGCCTTGAGGAGGGAAGGGGGCTATTTTGATTATTTTTGGATCCATTTTTTTTCTTTCTATTTGCCATTTTCTTTCACCAAGGGTGACGCGGTAAGGAATAAGCTAAAAAGACTCACCCTCGCACTTTCCTCTAGGTTCCTTTTCTTTATTCCCGTCCTCACTCCAAACACTAGACTAGCGAAGCTGTTCTTCACATGCTTTTCACCGGGTGTAGGTGATGGTTATCATAGAAGAAGAGAAAGTAGGTCCAAAACACTTACCGCCAATATTCTCTTTCTTTTGAGCCTCCTGTGGGGAGCCATCCATGGGGTGAAGAGTATCCTGCAGAGAAGAAGAGAAGAGCCCATCACTACATTAACGGAGATTTCATACTTACCAATTCATAATATTGTCTAAACTTACAACTACTCAATAAACAAGTCAATATTGAGAACCGTATACAGCCTCCTAGCTTCTGTTTCCGCCCATCCCTCCGACACCTTTCCTTAGGGTACTTAAGTACTTACCTATGGGTGGGTCCTTATATTCATAATGGGACAAGACTCAAGCCTGAAACTGCGCGCTCTTCGACCGCCAGAACACTTGGACTTCATTGATCTTCGACTGGCACCGAGACTGCACCAAGGAAGACTCCTGCTGCTCCTGGTTTCGCTGTTCTTCAAGTCTTCTTCACTGTCTGTGTCTGTGCTTCTGCCAGGTTCTTCAGCAGACCTGTGGGCATCAAGGACACCAGAGTAAATCTCCCTTGGAGTGAAGGAGTCACTCCCCTACATCTGCAGGCACTGCAATGAAGCTGACCAGTCTGCTGCTCCTGTTGTCCTATGGACTTCCCGCGGCTCAGCAACACAGGTGGTGATTCTGCAACTCCCACAAGGCCTGACCTGTTCTCTCTGCAATTTTGAGGCCAGTATCCATCGTTGGAACCACTGGGACTGAACCCCTGTGCACTGCTTCAAATTCCCATTGCCAAGGATTGTTGGCTCTGCACTCCAGAGATTTTCGAGCTACAAGAAGCACCAGCCTCCAGCATCTCTTCCCTCTAAGATCAGCATCCTCCCCGCATACTCAACACCGTGGGCCTTCATCTTTGGTTAGCTGCCTGAGGTCCTCTTGCGACTCCTGAGCCTTCAGCCTGTGGGTCCTCTTGAGGGTCTTCTACTTCTTCAGTGGGCTCCCCTGCTTACTTAGGGCCTGCTCGTACTCTCCTGCTGTTGATGAGTCCCTTGGACCTTACTGGTCCCAACGTTGCTCCTTTTTCGTCTTCCACGCCAGTTGCGAATACCATGGCTTGTTGGTGCTCCTGCCAGACACCGACCACTTAGTCACTGGCATCCAATGTGGGACAGATCGTGCATGGCTCCTGGTCTTCCTCAGCATTGCCTGGTCCTCACAGCTGCAGCGACAAGGTCACAATCGACTCTACAGAACCTCCCAACATCGGTGGGCTTTGCTCTTTCGTGCCTCCTGTTTACCGCCGAGTTGCATAGACTCTGTCCCCTCTGCTTGCAGGTTCTTTACTTCCAGAATCCAACCTTGGATTCCACCAGACTACGTCACCGTCTTCTCCAGAGGGATTTTCTCCTAAATCTTCCATTGTCGTCTACGGTGGTTTCCATCATCACTTCACCAGTATGCACCTGACTTCCCTGATGTAGGTAACCTGGTTTCTGGGGAATCCACAAGTGGGGTAGCTCTCCAACCTTCTGTAATCCAAGGGAATTCTTCGGGGTCCTCTGGGAAGGGTCCTTCTTCTGCAACCCCGACTTCTCCATTGACTTCCATTGGGCAAACGGCTGTGTTTCCACTCTGCACACAGCCTCCCAGGGGTTCCTGGGTTCTTACCTTGGGTGGTTCCTTGTGTCCCCGGCTCCTCTGGGTCTTCTGGTCCAAGTCCATTCTCCATTGCAGTTCAAGAGAGCATATAAATATTTCCATATACTGACGTAATTTTTGTTTTCTCTCTGGTTACAGGTCACAACCACGCCTGCAACAAAACAATAAAAGATCCACTATACAGAAATAATGAGACACATAAGTTATTGTACTTACCTGAGCACAGTGCTGATATACCACAACCAACAGGGATCTGTCCTGCAAAGTCCTGATGAAGGCCACCCAACCCAAAGGGGCATGTATGACCGAAATTTGTTGACCATTTCTGTTCTATGCTAAGCATTGGTAAAACGTCCGAACAACATCACCCTAATCTTACCCTATCCCGCTTTTCACATTAAAACCACTTTTAACAGGTATAGAAGGTAATTTTTCTGCACAGATCCCACCAGCATCTTCTTCCAGATACTCACCCTCCTAATGGAGACGTCATTCACCTAGAAAAGCGAGTACCCAGGTGTGGAGTTCGATGACGACCCTACGTACTATTACACCCCAGTGGAGATCATATATACTGCTGGTGGTAGTGAGTGGTTGAGGGTTTCCGAGACAACCCTTGTGAGACTGTGGTACTGAGACCAGTGTGGTTAACCCTTCTCTTAATTTATTTACTATAGGATTTGGAAGTTGAGTGAATCTCTCTTCTGAGTCTGTCTCTTCCCTTGATTTATGAGGTAGGTCATGACCTGCAGAACTCATCTGAGGCCTTTCTCATCCGGGGCCAATAAAGGTGGGTGACAAGCCTTTCAAAGGTCTTGTCCTGTCCTAGATGACCTGCCAGGGGTACATCAAGAGCCGGCTCCAGTAGGAAAGCACTGTAGCACTGGGGGACCACCAACAACCGGGTTGCACCAGGCTCAGGAACCTTAGGATCACTATACAGGAGATCATTTTCCCAGTAAATCAGATGATTACAAGAGGTGTCACCAGCTGCCTGGGCCTCAGCCTGCTGCTGTAGGCCCTCAAGGTGTAGGGCACTCCATCTGTCCCTTGCAGAACTCCTCCCTGGTGGGACCCCCTTCCTGCTGCCAGTTGGTCAGCACAGGTAGGATTTCCAGGGCGGCAATGTCCTTCTCTGAAGGCTCCGGGGCCAATAGGTTTAGCCTCTTCCTGTACAGTGGGAGTTTCAGGAGCTGGTTTCCTATGCCCCTTGCCCTTCCTCTTTTGGCATGCACCTGGGCCATTCATCCTCCTGACTACCCTCTCAGGTGGCCATGGACTGGCTGGTCAGGCACACCCACTCAGACAATACTAACATCCCCAAGTGCGACCTGAACTCCACCTCCTTCTAGATGGTGTGCTCAAGGTCATTGCCAAGCAGACAATCCATGGATGGACTCACAACTACCCTCCAGGTACCTGAGACACCCCTCCCACTCAAAGGAAACCAGAACCACTGCGTAGTGACTCTCATGGTTGCCGGCGTTCAACAACTCGGTGAAAAGCATTAGAGAACTACCTGCTTTGAGATCACCAGATGACATCTAACAGTTGTCATACTGGCACCAGCGTCCCGCAGAGCTTCCACCATCTGCCCATTGAGGGTGACCCACTGCCTGCATTTCCCAGTGTTACTAGGCGTGTGAGTTCTCTGCACCACCTCTCCCTCTCCCTCACCCAGGGACACTAGGGTAACCTCTATGCTGTTCTCGACACGATCTGGGGCAATCTCTTCCCCAAGCGCTACACCAACCAACAACAGGGTCTGCCCACCAGTGGGGATCTGTGCCAGCTTAGGACACTTGGTATCCCTGTTGTAGCGCCCAACCTGTTAACACTCATAGCACTTAGAGGATCCTTCCCTGAGGACGTACTATCATGGAACCACCTCTTCTTCTGCTAAGGTGAGGATTGGGAGTCCTGACCCTCAGAGCTAGTTTGGGGGCTTACAACTCCTTGTTTTTATATTTGTCTCCTCCCCCCTTCTTTTGGTGGGGACCCTGCTGACCCTTGGGTGATCCCCCAGATACCTTCTTGTGAACCCTGCTGCTGATCCAATGGTCCGCCTCCTTAGCAAGCTCCCTGGGGTCAGTGAACTTACTGTCAATAAGTTGCTGGCACAGATCTGCAAAACAAAGACTGAAAATGTGCTCTCTCGCAATCAAATTGTACAGCTCCTGGTAATCCTTCGCCCAACCATCCAGCGCCTTGCAAAAGGAGTCCACACAAACCACCCAGGATTGCTGGGGCAGCTTCTGGCTGTCCCTAAACGTCTGCCTGTCCTTCTCAGGGGTAAGGCCATATTGTATGGCTAGGGTTTCCTTCATGGAGGGATACCTCATACAGTCTCCCTTATCTAGGGCCAGTAGTGCATCCCTCCCCTCACAAGGGATGTATGATGTAACCCCGCATTTTCCCCGCAGGCCTTTACCATGCAGTCAGTTCCCCACTGGTGATGTTGCCTCGTGTTATATTAGCATGCAAGTCATTATAATGACTTGTTTTAGGGGGTGCTGGATTTTGGAATAGTATAAATTACTATTTCAACTCCAATCTACGCAACAGTAGGGGAAGGACCTGGACTTAAAAATCCAACACCAGTCCAACAATGCGCCCCCTACAGCAAGTCATTGTAAGGACTTGTGTGCTAAAGTAAAGCGTGGTAACATCGCATGCGGTGTACCAATCTCATTGTAAAAGCTGGCCGTTGTAAAGACTATGTGGTAAATGATGTTTCCCCTCACAATAGATGTGCTTCCAGAGTATAGCTCCCCAATCCTCCTCAGGGATCCTAGGCATCTGCAAAGCTACCTCATATACTTCAAACCACTTTTCGATGTCATCCCCATAACAAAGTCAGGCACCAGAAATGTGGACCATCTTGTCTCCAGAGGACTCTCAAGGTGTTCTGCCACCAATAAGGCCAGACTCTGCTTGCCTGGCTTTGAGGTCCAGTTTTTTAGGCTGTTTTCGTGAGCCAATCACTCTAAGGCCAGAGTCTCCTCAAAGGCCAGTTTCCTTTCCTCCATGGACAGTTTTTTCTCTTCCATTCTCAACTGGGATATCTGCAGCATGTACTCCCTCTCTCCCTTCCTGTATGCCACCTCCTCTGGACACAGGCTGCGGGAAGATACACTGCTCTCTGCCCTGGCAGGGAGTTCCACTTTGAGGGTCAAGTCATCCCCCTCAACTGCAGACCGTATCGCAGGAAGGTCCCCTCCATGCCCTTCCACCTCATCCTCCCCTTCTGTGGCTGCAATCAATGACTGGTTGCCAACTGCCTCGGCCCTCGGCGCCTACTGGAGCTCCACCTTCCTGGTGGTGCTCTTTGCTGGAAGTCCCTCTCCTTGCAGAACTCCTTGAGCTAGGGCACAGTGTAGGCATCCATGTTGGCCAGCTCAAACTCTCTTCTTGCAGTCAGGGAGAAAATTTGGGAAACAAAAACCCAATGAAGGAGAAATTATTCTCCAATTGGTCTTACATTTGGGATGGTAGTGTACACAAAATCATTGTATGACACTCGACAAACCTAATCCTCACTGCTGATCACCAATGTAAGGAATTCAATTGTTGGTTGTCTGGGGGGTGAGCCCTGGTCAATCAGCAACCACAATCCTTCTCAGGGTGAAGCACAAGCCAACTCTAGTTAATCTGATCTCAACTTCTGGTAGATTGGCACAGAGCAGCCAGTCTTAAATTAGAGGCAATGTGTAACATATTTGTACAACACTTCAAACAGTAATAACAAGAAAACACCACACAAAAAGGATCCCACACCAAGTTGAGAAAATAGAGTTACTTTAAAAAAATTAAAAAAGACCAAAATTACTAAAATCCAATCTGTAGAACCGGCGATATGCAATTTTAAATTTTAAAGATTTTAGGGAAAATGGCGTCAAAAAGAACAACCCCCAACTGTGGTGATCTGATTATGCCGGACCAAGATAAAGTCACAAGTTCAGTCCGACCGTGATGGAGCAAGGGCCAGCTATAGGGACTGAGTTAGGCCCGCTGAACAAAGTACCTTAAATATTGATTTGTGAAGCATTGCGAGGTGCCACGAGGTTGCAATACGAGGTCCTGCATAATCGTTGACGATCCCGTCCACAAGGGCTTGCGATGCAAAGTCCGAAGTTGAGGATGCCTTGCACAGTCGTGGTGAAGCGTTGGTTTCAAGGAGCTGCGTGGCTGCGATGTGGAGTCTGGCGTTGGCGTCAAGACTGCTGTCAACACGGGATGTGAGGGCCTGCTGCCATGAGGATGTGTCACACATTGGTGGTTGCAAAGAGACTGCGGAGGTGCAGCAGAGGAAATGCGTTTATTCTGATGGATCCACAGAGGCTGGCAGAACACCTCAGGTCCACCTATAAGGGTCCAAGACTGGGGTGGCACTACTTGGTAGGGTATGATGTAAAGCTCCTATCATCTGACTCTATCTTATGTGGGCCGCAACTCCATCTCGGCTAATGGAGTTTGCCATTTTCCCACTTTCAAACAATCGAAGTCGCCATCTTTCCTGATTTATGCAGAATCATTGTCATGTCTGCGCTTAGACGTCGATGCTGTTTGACCGTATCTTTCTAAGAACTATGAAAGCGTCAAGTCATTCGATTGATGACATAGATGCAACACTTAATGCCACTTTCATCTGGGTCAGATGTCTACTCCTCACCATGTCAAGGTTTAATAAGAACACATACAGGCATATAACCAAAATAATGCAGTCTGAGTTGACATCCTTTTATCTTATATGTTAATAAGGAAACGTTGGCAATGCACACTTTGATGCACATAATCTATGTTATACATTCCTAAACTTAAATCAGAAATTTCAATTTCTATTAACATTTACTATATAAGGACTTCTCCTTGATCACTTGTCAGGAGAGGTCCTTTGCCTAGATTATCACCCTAGATTCTGCCAGATACGGTCTCATCTACTGCCAGCACACTTTGCAGACACTACATCTCGCCTAAAGACTGAGGCTGATAAAGCCAACTCATGGAGGAAGACTAATTGACTGCTACTTCAGTGTGTGTTTGCCTTTCTCAGGGAACACTGTCTTCATGCATCTGCTGTTAAAAACAGCCTTTGCTGTCAAAAAGGTATGCAGTGCATCTCTTGTAGTGGTTTTAGACATACTGAGAAACAGATTATTCCTGTAGTAATAAATACTTTTTACTTAAAAGTGTTCATTCTTTTTGGTACAGTGTATGTGATACTGTGAATAATGAAATAAGGTTTGTTACTGTTACCACAATACCATTGATCTTTTAAGGGATTGTTAATAATCCAAAAGCAATACTTCTATGTCAATTACATATTGAAAAGTGTTTTGCTGGGCTACAATAAACTGTCTTTCACATTCATCGCTGGTGCATTGAAACAAGTTCACCTGTGCCACTCATGGGACGGAAAGCACACCTTGCAGAATCATGTAAGTCATAACTTGCGCAACAAGTAGACTCACTGAGGGCAGAGTACAGGTGCTGGGTTCAAGTATGTTAGGGACTTCTGTCCCTGAGGCTCAAGTTAAGAGGCCAGCCAACTAGCCGTCGGAGTCACTTTGGGTTCTGGGTTCAAGAGATGCAGGTCCAGTCCTTCTCACCCATACAAGAGGGCAGCAGGCATCAGGTCAGCACAGCAGGGCAGCAGTTCCTTCAGAGCAACAGTCCAGCAAAATGGCAGTCCTTTCAACAGCGCAGCAGTCCTTCTTCCTGGCAGAAAATCCACACGTCCAAAAGTGTACTGAAGAGTTGGTGTCTGAGGTCAGGTATTTATACCCAGTTTTGCCTTTGAAGTGAGGGGGAAGCTTCTAGAGTCATTCCTTTGAAGTGAACAGGTGCCAGGCCCTGGCTACAGACTAACTACAGGGGATATGCAGTCCTTTGTGTGGAGGCAGGACACAGCCTATTTAGGTGTAAATGGGACTGGGCCCAGCCCCTCCCTCCTTTTCTGCCAGTGGTGGCCCATCCAGCCACACCTATGTTCTCTATTTTGTGTGGCTGTAGAAGAGGAACACACCAAACCCAACTGTCAACTACACCCACTCATGTGACCCAGAGACAGGCTGCGGGCACCAAATGTTTAAGGCAGGAAAATGCCAACTTTCTAAAAGTGGAATTCTTAGAATTGTGATTTAAATTATGACTTCACCATAAATTTGGGTTACCTGCTCCAATTTGGAATTTACAGCTTATTAAATGTAGAAGGTAACTCCAGTGTTATCCTATGGTAGAGGTAGACCTTGCAAGACTAAAAAACAAATGTAAGAGTTTTTTACTACCAGGACATGTAAAACGTAAAGGCACATGTCCTGCTTTTTAAATACATTGCACCCTGCCCTTCTGGGCTGTCCAGGGTCTACTCAAAAGGTGACTTATATGAATCAAAAAGAAAGGTTTGGGCCTTGTAAAAGGTTTATCTTGCCAGGTTTAACTGGCAATTAAAAACTGCACACACAGGCTGCAATGGCAGGCTTAAGGTATGTTTAAAGGGCTTTTTAAGTGGGTGGCACAATCAGTGCTGGAGGCCACTAGTAGCATTTAATTTACAGGCCCTGGGCACACATTCTCAAAACTTTCCTTTTTAACTAAGATGGTGCTGTGTCTTGACTGTTTTCTTTCCCTTTTCCTGTTGACTCTTGGGCTCGCGCCGGGATACTCATGAGTAGCTCTGCGCGCTATAAATTCCGATAACATTAACAATAACATAGTGCCACCTTACTTGGGACTTTCAAGTCAAATATGCCAATTCGGTATAAGCCAAACACACCATGTTTTAAGGAAAGAGCACGGGCACTTTAACACTAGTTAGTAGTGGTTAAATGTGCAGAGTCCTAAAACCAGCAAAAATGAAGTCAGCAAAACAGAAAGTCTGAAGGCAAAACAATTAGGGGGAAAACCATCCCAAAGATGCCAGGACTAACACCGACCATTCGTGTTACAGCATCGACCACTCGAGGGGAGCGCCACCGCAAAGCACCGGCCCGACTGTTTGCGATGACAACAGGATTTTTGCACAACAGTGATGCTCATCTGTGGCACTATTCCTGCTCTTCGTGCTACATCGATGACCGTCCGTGATGCTTTTCTGCTCCTCGGAGCCCATTCCACTGCAAACAGGTTTGTCTGTGCTGGACTGAGAAGGTAACATTTCATGGGACTATCCTGATGCCTGTATCCGACCCCAGCTCCATTGCAGTCAGCCTGAACTTGTGACTTTCTCCAGGTCTCACACAACCAGATAGCCAAGAATGGCGCTTTGGACATTTTGGTGCTATATTGGTCTTGTTTTATGTATTATAATCTACTGTATTTTTGGTGTGCGATCGTTTTTGCATAGTCTTTTCATTTTATTATTGTTTGAAGTGCTTCATAAATACTTTACACATTGCCTCTGAGTTAAGCCTGACCGCTCTGTGCCGATCTACCAGAGGGCTGAGCACAGGTTAATTTGGGGTTTGCTTGTGACTTTACCCTGACAAGGATTGCGGTTGCTGCTTGAGTAGCGTTTCACCCCCCACTCAACTCAATTTCCCACAGTGTGTCCTCAGCGTACAGGGATATTTATGCTAGGTATCAATGACATTTATTCCTCATTCCTGACCTTCGGTCCTCAGCAAGCATGCCAATGGTTCCATTGCTAATACAAAAATAATGGGTGATTATAGGCACCCTTGTCTTGTACCTCTTCCTATATCTAGAGTCTCCACTATCACCCTGTCTGTGCAAATTCTTGATGCCAAACCTGAGTATATTAGGTGCATTGACTTCAAGTACTCCAGTCCTAAACCAATTCTGCAAAGAATTTCCAACAAATATCACAAACTAAGATGGTCAAAGGCCTTCTCTATGTCTAATTAAGCTACTCATCACATGGCTTCATGTCTGTTACTCCAATCCATCACTCTGAACAAACATAGCAAGTTCAATTAAACATTTCTCCCCAGAATAAAACTCTTTTGAACCTGGTAGACTACAGCTTGGGCTATGGGTTTCAGACAGTTAGTCAGCACCTTTACAAGACTCTGGTAGGAAAGGCTTTAGAAGGAGAGAGGGTCATACGCCCCTACTCAGGGGAATCGCTTCTTTGTTTGGGCAGAACAAGTATCGGTGCTTCTCTCATGGAGGTGGATAACATCCCATTTTGCCTCACCTTCTCTTATACACTTGTACCAAACGAAGAGCTAACAGTGACCAACATACCAAACGAAGCCCAATGGGCAAGCCATCTGAACCTGGTGTCACCAACAATCAGCAGTTGTACTTCTTACACTGTTATAGGTTCATCTAACTATAAACATGGCACTGCAGTAATAGTAGGACATTGTTTTGCATTTAAATAGTTATGTGATACCCTCCACCACCAAAGGAGTTTTATATACCATTTTGTAGTTTTCCTTAAAAACATCATAGATCTGAGTCTGAGTACTTGCAATAACACCATGTGGGTTATGAACAGTTCCAGTCGGTGTTCGAGAACTCTCAGTCTTTAACAGCCATGCAAGCATTCAGATTGCTTTATCTGTTTCTGTATGTTGACAGGCCACATATTCCTTATAATCTACCTTACTCAGTCAGTCCAGCAAATAACTATGTTCCAATTTTACATCTGAGTTGCTGCGGCATCTGTGGGAAAGCGAACCTCCATGTCCTGAATGCAGACTTCCAGGGCTCTCAAGTCTGTCCTCAAGATATATATAGTACCAAATGCATTAATTTTTGAACGGCCCTTATAACTAGGTTGAAGGCATCCCATTCAACCAAATTGACTGTTGCTGAGCCCTCATTTTCCTCAAAATATGTGTGATATGTTTCCCTAAGTTAGTCTTGAAGGTTGGATCAGAAGATACCTCCATCTGAGTTCTCCATATGGATATTCCTGGCCAGCCCCTCCCACACTTCAGAGATAATTTAAAAAGATTATGATCAAACAGTGAGTGACCCAAACATTCAAATCAACCACTTTTGCCCCAGCTTCAGCAATATAGAAAAAGAGATCTATTCTTATGTATAAAGCATGCAATTCAGAGAAGAACTAATATTCTCTGATACCAGGGTGCATTAATCTCCATATATCAGTCAGCTGAGTGTTCTCCCACCACTTACTAAAGTGTTTGGTGGCTTTAGTAACCTGCGCCCCAGATACTGCCAATCTAAAGCTATGTCTAGTACACAATTAAAATGTCTCCCTCAAATACAGGTACCTGTTGTGAACTAGAACCAGGTTAAGAGTACTCAAAAATGGAGCATAAACTACATTTGGGGTGTAGACAGATACCATTGCTAAAGTCTCCCTACCCAGCATTCCTTCTGCAGCCTCATAGCTTCACTCCATATCTAGCCTAGTGTGCTGAAATGTAAAGGGGACATGAGGGACAATCAATATGAGTACTCCGCTAGAATATGCCAAATACCTGGTTCCAATTAATATTCCCTGCCATCTCTTGGCCAACCTAATCAATTACTAAGTGGGGAGGTGTGTCTCTTGTAGCTATGCAAGTGTATGGCCCTGCGTTTTCAATCCATATGTACTCTTTTTATCTCTTACTAATGCCCCGCACATTCCAAGTTAGAAAACTAACATTTTTAAGGACCACTTTTGACATACCCAAACTTACCCTCATGCATGCCATACACATCTTGCTGTCTTGCCTACTACGTTGGTTTAGACAGTTTTGCTGGTACCTGTTGGCACTACATGAACTTGTCTCCTCATCAGTCAAACTCCCAACTCCCACTCCCTGGCAGAAACACTAACATTTGCACAGCCACCGTAACAATGTGTTAAAGTCATGCAAACAAAATGCCTAATTCAAAAAGAGAAGGAGCCAATTGTCAATTTTATAAAGATCACACTCTTTTGTGACTTGCCTCTGAAATAACCATTTCCCCAAAGTCATGCACAGATCTCTCCAATGTGGGGTTGCCTCTCTCCCCAACTCAGTATGACTCTTGGTCCTTGGTTTCACTGCTATTTATTGCTATCTGTAGCTGAATAGGGAGTCAGCAATCATTGGGGTTATGTCGTCACCTTCCCCAACCAAGGCATCAAAGTACTCGGGGACACTATCATCCAGGTTCCCTATTATCTCATGATGCACCGTCATCTGATATCTTATGCTATGACACTTCTGCCACCATTAGTACTCTTTCAATGGCAGCTGGCTCCTTAGTGTGTCTGCTCCTTAACCTTTAAGGTTATCACCTTCAGGGCATGAGCTATAACTATCCATCATCCACAAGAGACCTGTTTTTTTCTGTCACATCCTTTCTTGACTTTAGCCAAGCCCAGGCCTTTGTGGGAGTCATAAGGAAGCAAGTCTGTTCCCCATCAATCACTCTAAGCTTAGCAGGAAACATAAGTGCATACCTCAGATTCATTTGATGTAATTGTCTTTTAATATGAAGAAAACAATCCCTTTCCATCTGTACCTCAACTGTATAGTCTGTGAAAATGCTAAACTTATTATTCTCCACTGTTAGACCTGGCACAATTGGCGTGGGTCTCCCCTGCATTTTTGCCTTTGCCTTCTGTGTTTTTGCTGTGTGTTGGACTCCGTTTTGCAGGTCTAGATGCTTTGGGCACTTTGCCGCTGCTGTTCAGTGTCAAAGTGCAAGTGCTCCCTTTGTACATTGTTGTTATGGATTAGTGATTCCATGATTGGCATATTTGATTTACTTGTCAGACCCTAGTATAGTGCACTGTGTGTGCCCAGGGCCTGTAAATAAAATGCTGCTAGTGGGCTGCAGCACTGATTGTGCCACCCACAGAAGCAGCCTGTAAAATGTAACTCTGGCCTGCCATTCCAGAGCCTGTGTGCAGTCTGGACTGCCATGTCGACTTGGCAAGTGTGCACACTTGCCAGTCCTTAAACCATCCCTTTTCTACATATTAGTCACCCCTAAGGCAGGCCCAAGGTACCCCTGTGGGCAGGGTGCATTTCATCTGAAAGGTAGGACATGCCCTGATGTGTGTGGCATGTCCTGATAGTGAAATACTGCCAATTTCATTTTTCACTTTTCCAGGGCTACCTGTTCCAATAGGACAGAATGGGGAGTTTGTTTATAACATCTTGTAAACATAACTGGCCCTGGCAACAAGGTAGAAAAATAAAGATTAGTATGCCTGAACTCAGAATGTTAAAATGCATCTTTTAGTGAGGGTGATTTTTACATTCTGTTATTGTAAATACCACTTTTAGAAAGTAGGTATTTTCTTGTCTAACCAGCCAGCATGCCTCTGCTAGGTTTGTGTATCGCATGTCTGACTTTTGGATGACAGGGGCTGGAGAGGGGCAGTAGCTCCAGATGTCTGATGAGTCAGGGCTGGGCTGAATAGACCTGGGTTGCATTTAGAGTAGGGGGAGGAGATTTCCTTTCACCTGAATGGGCCTGGTCTGCCTTCAACAATGCTGTCTCCACCTCCTGCCAGGAAGCTGCACCAGTGAGGACAGAACTATTTTTGGCTGGGTACAGACACTCTCTGTCTTCAGAGAACAAAGGATTTGTGTGTATAAAAAGAGGGGCGCAGACCCCAGACTTTTAGATCACTTTTAGATACTGTCCCTGTGCTGTTTGCTGTCTGGGTTTGGCCTGCAGTGGCTACTTGCTGCCAAGGAAAGGAGAAAAGGACTTTGCTGCTTGCTTTGTCCCCTGCTTGAAGAGAAGATCTCCAAGGGCTTGAACTGAGGTTGCCCCCTGTTCTAGAGGTCTCAGGAACAGCAAAGACCTCACCGTGTCTGTGGGCACCATCTCTGATCGTCTCCACGGAAGAAAAAGGGTAACCAACTCTGTCATCGAGACCGTCGCAGGATTCTGTGTCCTGAAAGCACCGCCGAGAGCAACGCCTCGCTTTGCAACCCAACCCTGGTCTCACCGACTCCGTCAATGAGCCGCTGCTTGCACCGCTTCCTGTGGGCACCGCACTCTGCAACGCTTCGCTACACAATGCAAAGACGTCAGCGATTCAGTCGCTGCCCGACCTGAACATCAACCGGATCCGTCGCCGCTCCGTGACCTGCCAGCACCGCAGCGAGCACCTTCTCACCCTTCAACGCATGCCCTGGTCTCACCAACTCCGTCAACGAGCCGCTGCCTGCAAGGAATCGTGAGGACATCGTCCACCGCAACACTCCGCTTCACAACGCGACCACGACGTTTGCCCCGACCGACTCGCACGGACGTGTTGGTCGCAACAAGAAAGGTACTGTGTCCGAGTCTGTCGACGCTTTAGCTGGCCCGCATCGACGTGGTTGGCTGGAACTGTTAGAGTCTGTCAGATTCAGTATCGCGGTAGCCCCAGGAGGAGCTACCGAGTCGGACGAACCGTGTTTTATTGATTTCCCTGCAATTTAAAGGTTATTCTGCACAGTACCATTTTTCAAGAGTATTGTCTGTTGGATTTTTATCGTATTTGGTCTTGTTGGTTTGGATAAAGATTTACTATTTTTCTAAACTGGTGTGGTGTCCTTTTGTAGTGTTTTCACTGTATTACTGTATGTGTTCACAAATGCTTTCATGGGGTATAACCATATCTGGTTACCAGAGCATAGGCTACCCATCTCCGCTCCTTACCAACAAAGGGCATAATAGTGGCCCCAAAACAAAAACAATCTCAATACTCAAGGGGGCTCGGGCCACATCTCCTATGAGGAATCCTGTAAGAAATGATCGCTATAGCCACGGCCAGCAGCCCCCCGACAATCACCCACGCATCAAGTACCAGAGCAAATCACCAGAACAGTCTATCGGACCTAGGGCCCCCAATGACAAATCAAGCAAGATCAAGGGTCAACTAGAAAGAGCAGTGAAACCATCAGTCTTTGCTCATGGAACGTAAATGGGTTAAAAGGTAAAATTGTGGATCCCGATTTCTTTTAATACTTCAGAACCCACAATATAATTTTACTTCAGGAAACATGGACAATTGAACTGTTTCAAATGCAGGGCTACATCTGCTTTCACACGCCAGCAATTAGAACTTCACAATATGGCCACCTGTCAGGTGGCTTGGCCACTTATGTATCAATTACCATCTCAAAAGCAATCAAACAACTCCTGGTTCCCCTGTCAAATGTCAGTGCGATTATGATGAATCTCAGTTCCAAAGGGAAAAGAAAGGAGGTACTAATTTTCAATAT
The DNA here is from genome assembly GCA_963921515.1 of Calotriton arnoldi. Lineage (NCBI taxonomy): Eukaryota > Metazoa > Chordata > Amphibia > Caudata > Salamandridae > Calotriton > Calotriton arnoldi. The sequence goes on from CAWUFW010022907.1 coordinate 28,837, forward strand.
ATACCTTAATCCGAGAAAGAAATCTAAAGAAGCAAAGCTCCTGGTGGACTGTTTATTGACACACATTACAAAATTTGAAACCTCGAATATGGTGCTTTCAGGGGATTTTAACCTCCACCTCTTAGGCTCCTCAGGGGATGGAGAGACCCTGGCCCAGTCCTTGGCATGGTGCATCCCGGAACAAAACCACAAACCTCAACGTAGAGTGAGCACTACAGCAAAACGGCTTCTGGATGACCTGGAGCACATCAACTTCAGGGCCCTCAAAGGCAGATTCTCTGATGACTCGCCAGCTGCTGCCTCCTTCTATTAAAAAAAGGCAGCCTCAACTCTGGACTATACCTGGTTTTCCCTCTCATTCTTTCACAGTGTGTCTACCTTCCGGCTTGGAGACAAGGCGGATAGTGACCACCGACCCCAGGAAATCATCCTCTGGGCGGTTCCACCAACTTTTGCGCCACTACTAGGGGGCCCTCTCTCCAACTATACAATCAATCTCAGAAGAATCAAATACTCCCTAGTAAATACGGGGGAGGTACTCCAGGTTGCAAAAGACCTGTTACAGAACCCAAAAGAGCACATAAAATGCCCAATTGCAAACTGGGAACAACTTACAGTCTGTTTATCAAGTACCTTCTCAACAGTAGCCAAATATCGGCCGCCGAATGATCCTGTGGAAATAGGTAGGCTCTCTGGAGCCCAAAACAAGCAACTAAAGAAAATAAAAAAAGATTTAAAGAAAATGCTGAGACTTCTGAGGCTTAATCCGGAAGATCTTGATCTCAAAGTATCCCTGCAACAACAAAGGAAAAGCCTCAAGAAGCTGAAATGGGAATTAAGAAGATCCAGGAAGAGAAACTATGGGCAAAATTATTACATGACTCCAAAACTCATAACAGCGCTCGTTTCTGGTGTACAGCAAATAAAATAATGCGCCCGTCGTATGGTGGTCAAACCTCATATATCACAGAAGAGGTATGGTCAGAGTTTTTAACATCTCACTTCAACCATCAGGACGAGCCGAAATGGCGCAAGGAAACAGTGGCCGCAAAGGTGAAAGAAGCCATTGAATTTAAGGATGAAATCAAACCAGACACACTATGTATGGGTGTGGAAGAACAAACCGACATCGTTACAATCAAACGTCAGATTGCCAAAGGCAGGAAAGAAGGAGCCCCAGGGCCCAACGGATCCCCCCCCGCTCTTTTCAAGCAGGACATCATCTTTTGGGCAGGCGCCTTGGTCTCATTATTTCAGGAAGTCAGACAATTGGGACAACTACCGACCTCTTGGAAAAGTTCCATTATTGCCCCTTTCTATAAAGGCGGTGAGAAATCTAATCCTACAAACTACCGTCTAGTTGCTTTAATGGATAACGAAGCTAAATACTACACGGGCACCCTACTTGAGGATCTTCAGCTATGGGCAGCGGAACAAGGAATTATACCACTCAACCAAACCGGCTTCGCTAAAAACACAGGAACTTTAACCAATATCTTAACATTGTCATTACTCATGGACAAGGCAACAGCAACAAAACAGTCACTTCATCTGTGTTTCGTAGACTTTAAGGCTGCCTTTGATAACATCGTGAAAGCCAAACTTTGGGAAAAGCTGGCAAACTGGAAGATTCCTCAGGCACTGCTAGGTGCACTAATATCCCTTCACACAGGTACCTGGGTGCAGGTCAAACTGGGCGACGGCACATGCCTGTCAAGGCGAATTCCAACAACCAAAGGGCTTAAACAGGGCTGCGTGCTCGCGCCAACTCTGTTTAACCTTTTTATGGCCGTCCTGACGTAGACCTTAGATTAATGCAATGCACATGCTCCAAGGTTAGGAGGCAAGGCTCTAAACAACATCCTGTACGCTGATGATGTAGTCCTAATTAGTCACACGCATGTGGGTAGGCAACATCTTTTAAACGCTCTTCAAAAATACTCCGATGCCAATTTTCTTGAAGTAAACATGGAAAAAACGAAATCAATGTCCATCAAAAGACGAGGTGAAAAACCCCACCACTGGCACTTAGGGAACAACCAATTACAGAATACAACAAATTACAAATATCTAGGGGTAATATTTGACAATAAAGGCCAGTTTACAAGTCAGCTAGAGTCAATTAAAAGGAAAGGAGTGGTCCTTGCGACTATGCTGAGGCAAATAAAAACCCAGCTTATGGGCCCGTGGCTCTCCCCACTTATTCAGATTGCGCAAGTAAAAATCCTGCCCACGATCACATACAGCAGTGAAGCGCTAAAAGGAAGAGACACCCATACCCTGGACAGCACTTTAATCAGTGCCTACAGAATCATGTTTAACATCCCGCATACGCATCCGCCGCCCACATTCGGTTAGAATTTGGCCTCATCAAACAACAGTTAGCAAGGCAGGGGGCGTACATAATTTGCTGACACAAGATCAAGAATGCCACCACAAACAGTCTAAGCCATCTTCTGTGCCAGGAGCTACAACAGAGAACAGAGGCTCCGGCAAGCAAACATCTATATCAGTGTCTTAAGAACACTGGTCTCAGCCAGGTCTGGGAAATTTCGACCACTCATGCCATCTTGAAGAAAATTGTGGGGAAGACAATAAGGAGCATGTCACTTGTAGAAGATAAAGTAACCTTCGCTCAGAGAAAAGACGCTTGGATGACAATAAACGGCTATGTATCACTGAGACCTCAACCATACTTCAGCGCAGGGTACTCCAGGACCATCAAGGAGAAATTCCTGAAAAATCGATTAGGGAAATTGCCAGCTGTTCAGCATTTACCACCATGGCTGCAGGTTCAAAAGCCTCCAGATTGCTGCTTGTGCAGTAAAGGAGTCGAGGACATGGATCACCTGATATGCTCCTGCCCTAGCCTAAGAAGAGAAAGATCGTGCCTGCTCAAGCTTCACTTCAATCGGCGAGGGATACGAACACGGAGGCAAGCCTTGATAGCCTGCTTTAATTCAGACGACCCACAGTTGAACTGCAAGCTAGTAAAATTCTTAGCACGGATAGATGAGAAGCTGGGAAATGGTGGTGATACCACAGGCAAATGTCAGAACTCCATTGCTCAGCGGGAAGAGCGCACACGATTAATGTCCTGATATGAACCTCCACGAAAGCAGGTTGAAGAACAATCGCGAAAGAGGGTCAAATCCAAGGACTCATGAACATCATTTTAACTGGGCCTGGCAATTCGTATGACAATTCTTTTAATCATCAAATGTTCTTATCTGGTTTTAATATTTTAGTCATTTATGAGCATCATTTGTACGCTCTTTTTTTTATCGCATACTTTGTATCAGTTTTAATTAACTATATACAATAAAGTTACTTACTTACTACACTTACTACACAAATGCTTTACACACTGCCTCTGAGATAACCCTGCCTGCTCATACCAAGCTACCGAGGGGGTGAGCAGGGGTTATTTTAGGAGTGTATCCCCTTACCCTGACTAGAAGCAAGGGTCCCTATTTGGACAAAGGTACCTACCTCTGCCAACTAGAGACCCCCATTTCTAACATCCACTATCCAGGGCATCTTATATTTTAAGACCTGGAGGATATGATCTCTATCATGGTAGTTAAATAGTCTTGCTGCAACTTTGCTAGGAGTGGCCCTGGGAGATGGCACTTGCATGTACTCTAGCCTCTGAAAATGGCACTGGTCAGTACTCTAAGTTTCCACTCCACTGAAAAGAAATTAAAATATTTACCTTCCAGCAAAGTGTGAGTCAACCATTCTTCCAGGAATAAATCCATGCTTTGTCCTTCACCTCTTTCTGACAAGCATACAATCTGTATATTGTTGCAACGTGAGCGACCTTCCAAGTCATCTACCTTCATCCTGAGAAATCATACTTCTTCTTCCAGGTCATTGATTTGACTCTGCATTTCTTATTCTGACATGCTCATTGCTGCCATACTAGACTCGTTACTCTCGACCCTTTCTTTAATTTGCTTTAGATTTGCTCTCATCAAGCCCCCCACAATTGCCATTCTATCATGCTTAGATTCAGTGGTGGTTTTGATATCTATTATTGCCTGCAAATTCTTATCAAATGTGTCTGTATGATTTCTCTTCATTTGGGTCAGAAAGGCATCTGCCTCACTCCCCCCTGAGCATGTGGACATCGACTCTCTTGTGGTGCCGCCCACTTTGCGGTTCTTCAGTTTTACCATTTTGAGCAAGTCCTGTACCTTTGGACGCCAGAACTCTTTATGAAATCTCCGTGTTTACTCCCCAACATGGACTTGCTTGTTATCTACCTGGCTCCAAGTACTTGAGGAAGAACACTCATCAGAGCGCTGCTGCCCAATGTCTATGGAACAGAGCAAAATCTAAGTTTGTATTGTGGTTTGCTCCACATTCACTGTAGATTATGCCTACTGCAATTCGTCTTCTATAATGTGGTTACAAATGCTTCATTATGCATCAACTGATCAGGAAGCACCAAGTCGCAATTATTCTGACCTTCACCATTAATTAAGATCAGCACAAACCGACGGTGACTACCTCGCATGTTGATAGCCACTGTATTAAAATGCGAATGCGGCAGGAATGCAGGCCACATGGGCCATCTGATCATTGTGCCTGTTGGAAAGTGTGTTGTTAGTAGTGGCAAATGTATATCTGCCACTGGAAATAAGGCCACTAACACAATATAGGGTTCAGTACTTGTCTTAGAAAATTATTCCCATGCTCAACCCTTGGTAGCTTGGCTGCGAGCAGGCATGCAGAACTTCAAAGACAGGAATGTAAAGCATTCAAAAACACCAATTCAGTAAATAATTAAGACACAGCTCACAATATAAATCCAACACCAATTTATAAAAATAGGAAATATTTTTATCTTTAAAATCACACCAAAATGAAAAATATGCAATGTAGGGAACCGGAGATATGAATTTATAAAGATTTAGCACTATATAGCACATAGAAACCTATAGCGCCTTATCGGGACATCCGGTTCCGATAGACCGGGTCAAAGTCAAAGTTTCAGGCCAACCGTGATGGAGCCATGCACAGCTACCCCTCGTGGTAGGTCTCGGTCAAAGTTTTTACCTTCTAACTTAGAAACTTTTCTGGAGCTTTTCTTCCCTGGGTCCCTCGAAGCTCTCAGCCAGCCAGGAGTCGGTGAGGGTTCGCCGGCTTCCCTTGCGACGAGCTCCTTGTCAATCTTATGGAAATCCGACCTCTGGAGCTTTCCAGCGGGACAAACCAGGGATCCAGCCCGGCTCGCGGTTGAAGGTGGGCGGCTGGGCTCTCGCTTTTTGTCCCGGCCACCTTTCCTACGTTCGGACTTAGAAACCTTCATGGAGCTTTTTCTTCAGGGGTCCCTCGATGCTCTTCACCATGCCGGCTACGGTGAGGGTTCACCGGCTTGGGTTTCAGCTTACTCCTGGTCAAACTCTGGAGGTCAGACCTCCAGAGCTTTTCAGCGGGACGAACCTGGATGGCAGGCTGGCTCATGGTTGGCTGGCCAGGTCGAGTCGGTCCACTTATGGAGCTTTTTTCCAAAGTTGCTCCAAACTTCTGGAACTTCTTTCTGCAGTTCCCCAAAGGGTCCCAACATGTCTAAAACTTACTTCAAGAGTCTGGAAGCTCCAAGATGGTCCTTGAAAGTTTGGGACTTCAGTTCCCACAATCCACTTGGACAAAACCCTTACAAATCCACTGGTAGTACTCCAGGCTGAGGATGCTTAGTGGTGATGTTCCAGGTGAGCTCTGTTAACCTGTAGCTTGCAGAGAGTCCACTCTTTAGTCCTTTTGGAGCAAGTTAGGTCCACAGGGTTGTAGTTCAGGTTGTGCAGACAGCGCAATCTTCAGAGTGCAAGGCCTGGTTGGTGCCAATCAAATTCCCCAGCATGGACCCTTCTTCTCTCTTAAGTTTCAAGTAGCAGATCTGAGAGGCTCTGCCCCTCTCAGATACTTATTCCAAGTTCTCCAGGTCAAGCTGGAGTGCACCTCTGTCCAATACGGTGCAGGGCAACAACCCAACGTATGACCATATCCTCCAAAATGTGGCACTATTTTCTCCCAGAGAGCACAATTTCTCAAAAAATTCATAATGGCTGATTTTCCAGCAGGGAGCGAAGAGGTGGCTAAACACACCTCCAGGGTGGTTAATCTCCATGGTCTCTCCTTCCTTAATTCCACCATCTGGCTGGGTTCAAAGAGGAGAGGTGTTAATTGAAACTGACTTCTTCTGCCTTTTTCCTACTTCCATTTAAGAATATGGTTTACAACCCTTCCCCCTGCTCTGGCATTCCTATGTAGCAGAATTTTGCCCTCCCAGAACAGCTGTCTTACCCCAGGGGCTATTTATCACCTCATCAAAGGAGCCAGGCTGATCCACTTAACTCTCACCAATCAGGGCAGACCACTGAAAGGCTGAATTTTGGCTTACAGAAAAGAAAGTCTTATAACTTCTTGTATGTACACTTTAGGAGAAATTCAACATTACCATATTGTTGGATTTAATCATGCCATTCTAGGAAGTCTTTGAATGGCATTTTTATGATTTTCCTAGCGGGAATTATTAGTTAACAACTTCCTGCCATGTTAACCTGTGTGGCAGGGGATTTGCGATGGGAAAAGTGACTTGGGCCATTTTTCCATCACCAGTTATTATAAAAACATATTTTATTATGACACTGCCTATATCTGCAGAACCCCACACCCCTGAGATACCTAGGGGAGACTTTAGGGGTTCTGCATATTGTAAAAGTATTTCAGATCCTCCCTCCACAGTGCTCCTAGTACAAAAGTTGATTTTGGGAAGCACCTTACAACAATGTGGGGAGTGAAATATACAATTTCACTAAGCCAAGGGCATATAAAACTTATTTTATAAGGGTCCTCCTCTAAATACCTGACTCCCCCACCCCTGGGACACCTAGGTTACACCCTGGGGGTAACTAATGTGCCCAAACATTGGAGTTTATCAATTTGTGAGTGCCCCAAAAACCAAAGTCGAGTTTGGGCACAATTTGCATTTTAAAAGCAGTCCTGCAACACAGAACAGCTTTTAAACTGACCTCAGGTTTCAGTAGTGCACACATGCAAGTGCAGAAAGGGCCGCTGGCCTCCAAACTGCCATGCCCGATTAGATACTAGGGACTTAAAGGTAGTTTCAGCCCCCTGCCCTATTAGGTACTAGGGCCTTATAGGGGAGGTCATGCCAATCATAGGCGTACCCTAACCCATAGTGTACCCTAGTGTATGTAGGTGTTTTCACTGTATTCTAACTGTCTCTTTCAGCATAGCACTGGCTCTGGGCCTGGTTAGGCAGAGCCCAGGGTCAGTCAGAGTCTGGTACTGCCAGTACCTATCAGCAAAAATGTTGGGGGTGCCCAGGGCACAGGATGACTTTGCAACAGCGCCCCATAGCAGCAAGATATAGAAGTAATTAAGTATTTAATGCCAGGGGTTTGGCTGCCTCCCTGTTATTGATAACAGAGCATGCCCCCCAGCACTAAGCCACTCATGAAATAAAACAGCACTCCTTTAATCCATTGCACACCACTCCGGTGAGGCATGCCCAACCCACCGCCAAAGCCCCGTGATCTGACCTTGGATACAGGTAGACACCAGTGTATCCCCGCCATTCACACTGTTCCATGATAAAAAGGCCAGTCGCCAGGCCCAGATTCTTGCAGGGAGCATCAGATATTTACGGTGGAGGGCCGCTTTCAACCAAACCCCATACCATGTCCATACTCGGGCTGGTGGTTGCACACAAACCAAAAAGAGATGAAAGAAAGCCTATGTGCTGTCTCCGCATGCCTCATGATCGGGCCTCTGGCTTTGATTCCTCCTTAGAATAGTCCACCCAGTACCATCAATTCCTAATGTAGGCTACAGCCATACATGCCAAAAGACCCGATTCAGGTGGGAGACTCCTGTTTTTTTAAGTCAAAAATAGCTGGCTCCAGGGCCGGACTGGGAACCAAAACCGGCCCTGGCAAAGTGCTCAGCTGGCCCCCTCAGGGGTTGGGGGTGCGGCCGAGCACTTTGCCAGGGCCGGTTTCGGCCGATTTTGTTACAGGGGCCGATATTGCAGCTATGCCGCAAAAACGGCCCTGTAACAAAAACGGCCCCCCAGGGGCCCAAAACCGGCCCCCGCCCTGGTGGCCCACCGGGGAAACGTCCGGTGCCCGCTACGGCCAGTCCGGCCCTGGCTGGCTCCCACCTGAAATTGCCTCTGCTTCAATAGAAGTCAATGGGGAAAGTACATTCCCCGGATTTTTGGGGGGGGTGAAAATCTCCCTCTTTCCTGGTCTTAAACATTGGCATACATGCAGGTCTCAAGCCGCCTGCATCATGGCTACTGGAAAAAACACTGCAAACAAGAGAGATCGCGTAGATCCAGCAACCCGCCAGTGCAGCAACAGGGTCATCATTCGGGCAGGATCATTGCAACTGAGCGAGTCGTCGGGGAGCTCAAAGAAATATGAACTAATGAAGCACGATTTCGGACAACCCCCTATTTGCTATATACTGATATGTAATGTTTTCCTTTTCTTCCCTCTACCCTTTCCCTTCGTCCCATTAATATTGTCCTTTAGAAAATTTGTTCCATAAAGTTTGATAGCTGTTGAGCGTTTGTCATTCTAAAGGTGTACTGGATGTGCATTCGCTATGTAGAGATGTACATTTGAACTAAAATAAATATTTTCACTGCTCACGTCTCTGCCGTCCTGATCATGAATGCCACAGCATAACAATGGATGTAATTTTCAAATATAAGAGTTCATAATCTTCGAGTGAGTTTGTTCAAATATGTTAGCCCAGGACTTTCTGAAAAATGATTCCCATAGCTAGGGGACTAATTTAGTTGATTGTGACTCGCCCAAATCATGATTCACAGCATCACGATTTGAGCAAGCTTTCGGTTTGTGCAAGTATACAGAGTATTTTTGTAGGGTTGCGCAGTGCCAGACTGGCCTATAGGGCAATCGTATAGTGCCTGATGAGCAGGTCTGACGGGTCAGTGTGTGGCAAGAAAAGTTTTAAGGCCTGGGTAAAGTGGGCTTTGGTCCAGGGTCTCCCTAATAGAGCCAGCTCTGTAGAGATTCTTGCCCTGATGACCTTGAATAAGTCTTAAACAGATTGTTTTAAATACCATTTTCCTTTCATTTATTTTTTATGTGGGTGATCCATGAGTCTATTACAGACATTTTGCATGAGTCTATTACAGACATTTTGTTTCATGCAACATCCATATTTGTTTAGATCAAAAGAGGAAATTATATATGAGAAATGGGAGGGGGTCACAGAGATTATTTGCACTAATATTAATGAGGTGCTGCTGTGTTAGAATATTGAAAACACAGGTCACTATCCTGAATATTAGATGTAAACATATGCAGAATTTGGAGGAGGGTGTCTGTGCACTGTTGGTGACTTGGCCAAAGAGGGCATGAAAGAGTTGAAAGTGGCTCATAAATTCAAAACTGTTTGAAAAAGGGGGCTCACAAAATATGTTTGGCCCAGGGCCCACAAATTCCTTAACATGACCGTGTGTGGGGCTCTTTTTTTGGGCAGTTTGTGGGCCTTATTTATTTTTGGGTGGCTGATTTATATTGTTGATTTCCCTAATATTACCACAAGCATTGCTTGCAGCAACCACAAATGCATACAGTCTCCCATACCCAGGGCCACTTGAATTATGTGGCAGGGCAGAGCCAAATTATGTGGCATGTTGACGAAATTATGCTTAAATAAAGGCAAATTATGCAGCGCAATGCAGCACATTATGTCATTGTATTATTTCATTATTTTGTCATTTTTACACTCGTTAACACTGTCTGGACATAGGTTGCAACTCATTAGTACCAGTTTAACACCTAATTATAACAATAAGCAAAAGAAAGGTGACCAGTCAACTTTTCCAAAATGCCTTAGACTGCGGTGTAACACGTGTTGCTGTGTTTTAGTAACTTTTGAACTGTATGAGCAAGAATTTCTTTTTTTGCTAAAATCTTCAGAATAGGTATCAGATGCTGAATTTTTAGAAGATGGAAGGAGCACCAGGAATGGAGTCAAAGCCATATATATAAGTCCATCAAGTTTCTTTATTTTTCATTGTAGTAAAAAATGGGCATCAGCTAACGCGTTTCGTTCCTATGAAGGAACTTCATCAGGGCTGAAACAATTTATACAAGACAAAACATAAGTCATAACGATTACTGACCAACAAAACATGACATACCAATACTTGGAAGATATTCAGACAAATTTGGAAATACACACATTGAAAAATGACATACATTACTAAATTAAGAATAACACACAGTGACATCATAAGACAGCCCACAAATGAATATAGTTTAAACACTAATATAATACATATATACACATCTGTAAAATCCAAATAATTAAACCAAGATGTGTAAGCCCGGTATAAATACATTAGAACCACAAATATTGAACATATAATGCTAAAAGCACTCATAAATAGTATATTCTTGACTCAATCTATGAGCGAGAATACAAATTGTTAAATCCTAATACAAAGAGCCAATGCTTCAGAAAAAGGGGGGGAAAGCAGAAATAAGGAGAATAGAGCAAGGAAGGTTCAGAATGCTAATCACAAAGTTGAACATCCTGTCTCACCTTTATATAACAAGTGGAATATCCAACACTTTCCTAAGTGTAGCAAAGAGTCAACTGGTAACAGTTTGAGAAGGAGCCCCACAATAAGGGTCCAAGTATATTAGATCCAGCCTTCTGATCTGTAAAAATGACACCGCATTATCCAATATAAAAAGGCAGGCGGAAAGAAAAAAATAGGAAAATGTTATGCCATAGTAAACACTGCTGTATAAAATTGCATCAAAAATAATGGTGCAAGAGTATACAACATAATGTAATCACCCACCTCCTGCACAATCCGCCTAACGATCTCAAAGAAAACTCACAAGATAAAGCTACCCGTAAAGGGGTTCAGCGGTGTGCAACCTCTATTAGGTGAACACTCACATAAAAAGGCCAACAGGAGTCATGCCCAGCACAAATCAATGTTATGTTACTTCTCCGCCTAGACCATAGTAAGCATGGCAGGATTCGGCAGTGTGTAACCTCTGTTGGGTGTACACTCATATATATATAACACCGAACAACAAACAAGGGTCATGGCCAGCAATGTTGTATCAAGGCTACGCCTGGACCATAGAAAGCATAGCGAAACATCAACTGAACAAGTGCACAAGAATGATTAAGCACAGAATTCACATTTATACATTTCAATGGGTGACCAAAACATAAGATTAAAAATTGGCATCCAAGAAGCCAGCACAGGGGAAGTCAACAAAGTTACCAGCCGTGACAAGCCCCCAAATCGCCAACATAAGTAAAGGTGTGCTCAAGAATACACAAATATTACAGCTCCGCCTGAACCATAACGAACACAGCGGGACATTGCAAAAATAAGTGCACGAGACTGCGTAACTTCAAAACCCACATTTATACGTTCCCATGGATAACCAACGTTAAAATTAAATGTTTGGTATCCAAAAACGTCAGCGCAAAGAAAACAAATAAGGTCTGCACTATTCGGTCATATAGGTAACCAAAAATCAGAGTTAAGATGTACAAGAAACCAGCACAGAAATGGTAAGCAGCGTTGCTAACCGCAACATAACCCCAGATCACCAATACACTTGTACAGAAGTTAACCGCCCCTTCACGCGGTGATAAGATAAATACAAAATTTACATCGCGGACACTCATACCTAAAATACGGTCCTCAATGTGACAGTAAAGTGCCCCCCATGTCACCCGTGTCCTCACCTGGATACTCTCCTTCCCAATAGATGGCAAGTACGCCCGATAACAGTACTAACCGAACGCCATGCCGGGTTCCGATTTTTAAGCACAGCGGCGTTACGTGCCTCAACGTCATGACGTTGAACCTCTCTGGGGAAACATGTAACTTCTCCAGTTCTAATCATCAAAACTGCCGCCATCTTTGAATATCAAATGCACCCATACTGTGTGTGCACAAGATAAAAATAAAAATAAAACACACCAAAAGAATATGTCAGCGACCAATTAGAAGAAGGAGCGTCATAGTATTGCTAGATGTAATGCTATTTATTGGAGCAAATAAATTCCAAACGAATATATATAGACTGTTGTTTAACTAAAACGACCCATGAGTATCAAATATGAATAACATATCAATCAACCCAATATCTAGGAAGGAAAATCAGCATTCTAAATGTAATGATGATCATATTATCGTCTTACTGCCATGGTTTGGCCGAGTTATATACCAGAATATCATATGTATCATCACACTGCCATAATTAGTCCGAGTTGTATGCCAGACTATGTTGCTACCTATTTCAACAAAAATGTAAATGCATCCAGCATAAACCGGATGCGTTTTACGAATCATATATCCACTACAATTAGAAAAAAGGAACAAATTGATCCACATCCTCAAGTCTCGCATACAAGAGCACAGCAGGGCACTGAGAAATAAGGATGATAGATACCCAATGACAGATCACTATAACATAGAGAGCTATTACTTAGGCAAACAGAATCAAAATGGATTTGTCGTTTGAAGGCTACAAGTCTTGGTCACAATACAGACGGGGAGATGCATTACTTCTTACAGTAATGTAATGCTATTCCAACATTTATGAGCCACTGGCGTTTGTGGTTTAAGACTAAGAACGTGTTAACTCTGGAGCTGCATTTATGTATTTTTCATCTTTTTTCTCCATCTGGAGCTGTATCTGTCTATCCTTACCTTCCTTTTATCTTTTTGTTCATTTTCTTGAATATGTTTGGTGTGTTGTATTATCTTAGATTTTTTTGATTGATTGTTGGTCCGATTATATGACCTGGACTCGGTGCAGCGGCGTTCTCATTGCTACCCAATTTATAGCAGATAGGCACTATACACAGTGCGTTACATACACCTTTCTCGATGCGTGCATCTCTGTATTTATACATACAGAGATGTGGATTAACATATTACTGTTTGTGGATCAATTTGCTCCTTTTTTCTAATTGTAGTGGATATATGATTCGTAAAGCGCATCCGGTTTATGCTGGATGCATTTACATTTTTGTTGAAATAGGTAGCGACATAGTCTGGCATACAACTCGGACTAATTATGGCAGTGTGATGATAATATGATATTCTGGTGTATAACTCGGCCAAACCATGGCAGTAAGACGATAAAGATCATCATTACATTTAGAATGCTGATTTTCCTTCCTAGATATTGGGTTGATTGATATGTTATTCATATTTGAAACTCATGGGTCGTTTTAGTTAAACAATAGTCTATATATATTTGTTTGGAATTTATTTGCTCCAATAAATAGCATTACATCTAGCAATACTATGACGCGCCTTCTTCTAATTGGTCGCTGACATATTCTTTTGGTGTTTTTTATTTTTATTTTTATCTTGTGCACACACAGTATGGGTGCGTTTGATATTCCAAGATGGCGGCCGTTTTGATGATTAGAACTGGAGAAGTTACATGTTTCCCCAGAGAGGTTCGACTTCATGACGGTGAGGCGCGTAAAGCCGCTGTGCTAAAAAATCGGAACCCGGCATGGCGTTCGGTTTATGCTGTTATCAGGCGTTCTTGTCGTCTATTGGGAAGGAGAATATCCAGGTGAGTGCACGGGTGACATGGGGGGCACTTTACTGTCACATTGAGGACCGTATTTTAAGTATGAGTGTCCGCGATGTGATTTTTGTATTTATCTTATCACCGCGTGAAGGGGCGGTTAACTCCTGTACGAGTGTATTGGTGATCTGGGGTTATGTTGCGGTTAGCAACGCTGCTTACCATTTTTGTGCTGGTTTCTTGTACATCTTAACTTTGATTTTTGGTTACCTATATGATCGAATAGTGCAGACCTTATTTGTTTTCTTTGCGCTGACGTTTTTTGATACCAAACATTTAATATTAACGTTGGTTATCCATGGGAACGTATAAATGTGGGTTTTGAAGTTACGTAGTCTTGTGCACTTATTTTTGCAATGTCCCGCTGTGTTCGTTATGGTTCAGCCGGAGCTGTAATATTTGTGTATTCTTGAGCACACCTTTACTTATGTTGGCGATTTGGGGGCTTGTCAAGGCTGGTAACTTTGTTGACTTCCCCTGCGCTGGCTTCTTGGATGCCAATTTTTAATCTAATGTTTTGGTCACCCATTGAAACGTATAAATGTGGATTCTGTGCTTATGCATTCTTGTGCACTTGTTCAGTTGATGTTTTGCTATGCTTTCTATAGTCCCGGCGTAGCCTTGATACAACATTGAGAATTGCTAGCCATGCCCCTTGTTTGTTGTTCGGTGTTATATATATGGGTGTTCACACAACAGAGGTTACACACTGCCGAATCCTGCCATGCTTACTATGGTCTAGGCGGAGAAGTAACATAACATTGATTTGTGCTGGGCATGACTCCTGTTGGCCTTTTTATGTGAGTGTTCACCTAATAGAGGTTGCACACCGCTGAACCCCTTTACGGGTAGCTTTATCTTGTGAGTTTTCTTTGAGATCGTAAGGCGGATTGTGCAGGAGGTGGGTGATTACATTATGTTGTATACTCTTGCACCATTATTTTTGATACAATTTTATACAGCAGTGTTCACTATGGCATAACATTTTCCTGTGTTTTTCTTTCCGCCTACCTTTTTATATTGGATAATGCGGTGTCATTTTTACAGATCAGAAGGCTGGATCTAATATACTTGGACCCTTATTGTGGGGCTCCTTCTCGAACTGTTACCAGTTGACTCTTTGCTACACTTAGGAAAGTGTTGGATATTCCACTTGTTATATAAAGGTGAGACAGGATGTTCAACTTTGTGATTAGCATTCTGAACCTTCCCTGCTCTGTTCTCCTTATTTCTGCTTTTCCCCCTTTTTCTGAAGCATTGGTTCTTTGTATTAGGATTTAACAATTTGTATTCTCGCTCATAGATTGAGTCAAGAATATACTATTTATGAGTGCTTTTAGCATTATATGTTCAATATTTGTGGTTCTAATTTATTTATACCGGGCTTACACATCTTGGTTTTATTATTTGGATTTTATAGATGTGTATATATGTATTATATTTGTGTTTAAACAATATTCATTTGTGGGCTGTCTTATGATGTCACTGTGTGTTATTCTTAATTTAGTAATGTATGTCATTTTTCAATGTGTGTATTTCCAAATTTGTCTGAATATCTTCCAAGTATTGGTATGTCATGTTTTGTTGGTCAGTGATCGTTATGACTTATGTTTTGTGTAAATTGTTTCAGCCCTGATGAAGTTCCTTCAGAGGAACGAAACGCGTTGGCTGAATCCCTTTTTTTACTACAATGAAAAATAAAGAAACTTGATGGACTTATTTTTATGGTGTTGACTCCATTCCTGGTGCACCTTCCATCTTCTAAAAATTGGTTATTTCTGGATTCCAGTGGAGCTCAACTGCGGCGGGTTCCGGAAGCGAATGCACAGGACTCTTATTTGCACAGACAGGGATAGAGGTGCTGAACCTGTGAAGAGTATTTTTTTTGTATCCAGGTATCAGATGTTGGTTTATGTTACAAATGCAGCAAAATCCATAATTATGTAAATACGCTGTAGCTGCACAATTGTATAATTCCCGTGGTCCAGCCCATACCTTGCAAAACACATATGCAGCTTGCCTTTACAAGTTCCAAACTGCTCGGATTTGCAAATGTGGACCACTTATTTTAGCGATTTGGTTCACTAATGGGGGGGGCGCTTGTATTTTGGCGCCCATACATTTTTTCTCTCCCTATACGAATCTGGTAAAATGATAGCAAAATAGGTGTTTCAAGGGCAGCGTTTATTGGAAAAGTTGAGAAACCCCCATAATGTGCTAACTGTAGTGAGCCATCTGGCCACTATCCCTAAATGTTGCAGTATGCACCCTAGGGGTAGTGGCCCTTTACAATTAACAACTAGGGGGTCTTACCCTGCTGCTGATAGGTGCTCTGCTCAGTACCTGCATTTGGTGCTCATTGCTGCCTTGTGTGCTCATCAGCACCCTTCGCGGTGGTTGGCTGTTGTGGCCCGAGTGAAGACTGGAGGGGTGGCAGTCACGTAGACGCTCCTGGAAAGCAGTCAGGTTGAGTCATGGGCTGAAAGGCAGCCCATGTGGAAATGCTGGAATGTCCCGCCTGAGGAGGAGGCGCCGTGAGGCCTGGTGCGGTGCTGCCGGGCACCAGTGCGGTCGCTGGAGGCAAATCTGCAGTTGGTGGGCGTGGCCTTGGCAAGGGCCGTGAAGAGTGCGGCCAGGATTCCGGCATGCCTGGCGACCAATGACAGGCCGGTCATCTAGTTGAGAAAGTGAGTTGCTGCTGGTGACCAGGGCAGGTGCGAGGAAGTGCACCCCCCCCAGTTGGCTTGGGAGCATGTAAAAGGCCCGAGGTGCGCGTGGGTGAGCTGTCTACCAAGGAAGTCTGCAAGGGCCATAGCATTAACAGTCTCTACTTCTCCCCATTCCCTACCTGTGCTACAGTGGTGGGTGAGAGTGCAGGACACTGTGGCAAATAGTGTTGTCGTGGCTAATATTTGGCACCACTGAGAGACGTTGTGTCTGATCCCCATACTTCAGCCTGCAGAAATGTTGATCCAAGCACATGATGAGGCAGAGCCAATAACAGAATGTTGCTCGCACCCTGCCATCTCAGCGCTAACACCGTTCAACCAACTTGCTGACCCTGCAACAGCGGTGCCAAGATGGAGAAAGTGGATTGGGCCGTTACAACATTATTTTTGCACCATGCGCGAAATGGACAGCACAGTCAAATGATCGACGATGTTGCACATGGGAGGGGATAAACTCTAGGAGCTGTTTGAAGACTTACTAAATACTGGGGCAGATGATGACTTTGAAGCAGCAGTGAGGGCGCTGAATAGGCACTTCGACTCTCAATCAAATCCAAATTATGAACATTTCAAATTGCGGCAGGCACACAAACAGGAAGCTGTTTACATGTTTTTCGCGCAACTGCACAAGTTGGCCAGCACATGCACTGGTATAGACAAAAAAGTGGAGATCAGAGCACAACTCATACAGGGTTGCCACTCCGCCAACCTTAGAAAGATGATTCTGAGACAAACTGGAATTTCGCTGGATTACATACTCATCGGAGGACGATCTAATCAGTTGGCTGATGCCAGGGTTGGCAAAATGGAGTCCGTACTGGCCAGGGTAACTGCGGCCCCCATCGATGTCAGGTCATGTAAAAGTCAAGGAGGAATGCATGGACACTATAAGAAAGTGGCCAGGGAGAGGACGCGGGGGAGCCAGTGCCAAACAGGGGGAGAAGATGTGCCAAAACTGTGGGCTCACCAGTCATCCGCCGAGAGGGTGTCTGACAAGAGGGAAACCCTGTTTGAAGTGCGGACGGCCAAACCACTTCATGAAAATGTGCCAGAGTGCAAGTCGACTGCTGGGTGAAGGCAAGAAAAGCAAGAAATATGGCAGGATATAGCACCTGTCAGAGGAAGAGGAGGAAAGTGACTCGACACAGATGGTGCAACAGCAGATGAAGATGCTGGAAGAGGACAAGGAGGACAAAGAGGAGGTGTTTACAATCTCGTTTACAGTCCGCAACAATCAGAAGAGGAGGCCACCACCCATGTGGCAATTGGGAATCGGGAGGGTGCTGATAACAGCCCTCATTGACACAGGTGCATTGGTAAATGTCCTCGATTCTGAACAGTTCCTTCAGCTGGAAAACCGACCAGAACTCCTGCCAACCTAGGTGAAGATGTACCCTAACGGGGGCACCACCCCCATTCCCCTGCAAGGAGTAGTAGAAGTAGAGATCAAGCATGGGAAAGCAACATCGCAGATGAGATTCCACGTCAGCCAAGAAAGTTCGGGCACCTTGTTAGGCTGCCATACAGCGGAGGACTTAGGTCTGGTTCTGTTTGCCAAACAAGTCCACCAGTCGCACACTGATGAGATCATGGTAGAATTTTCCGAGCTCTTCGAGGGATTAGGGTGTCTGAAAAATGTGCAAGGGAAGCTACATATTGGCCGGACTGTCAAACCAGTAGCTCTACCCCACCGACATGTCCCTTTTGATCTTCGTCAACAGGTAGAGGCCGAACAGAATAAGTTGGAGCAAGCGGACATGATAGAGAAAGTATCTGGCCCCACCCTGTGGGCATCGCCAATGGTAATTGCCCCAAAACCCAAACAGCCAGGGGCACTGTGTTGACATGAGACTCCCCAATAAGGTGATATGCCGAGAAAGGCACATCACTCCAAACATTTACAAAATCGTAGCTGATATAAATGAAGCTAAGTGGTTCTCCGAAGTGGATCTTAACTCGGGGTACCACCAGTTAATGCTACAAGAATCCAGTCAATATATAACAACTTTTTTGACACATGTAGGTCTGAGACGGTTCAAGAGACATAGCTTTGGGGTGTCCTCGGCAGCAGAGGTATTCCAGGACGCCATACGGGAAGAACTCTCCGGTCTATTAGGAGTCATAAATTTCAGTGATGCTGTGTTGATTTTCTCGCACACGTTGGAAGAACATCATGTGCATCTGAGGGCAACCATGCAGCGCTTAGTGGAGCAAGGGCTGACGCTACACAAAAACAAATGTTCTTTTTATGCAATGAAATGGAATTCTCTGGATAAAGGTTCTCCAAGGTTGGCCTACAGGTAGATCCGCAGATAGTTGAGACCATCAGAGCAGCCGCCATACCATAGAATCCAATGGAGGTGCGCAGCTTTCTGGGATGGCCAACTATTTTGGTAGGTTCATTTCCCAGCTAGCGACCATCTCAGAACAATTGAGGCCATTGACCAAGAAAGACACTCTTTGGGAGTGGTCATGCACAGCATCGTAAGCATTCAATGAAGTCAAGAAAGCACTGTTGCAAGGGACCACGATGACCTATTTTAGCCCTGGGAGCAAAACAGAGCTCATTGTGGACACCAGTCCGGTGGAGCTGGGGGCAGTCCTATTACAACTGAATGCATCAGCAGATTGTGTACCTATTGCATATGCCAGCCGAGCGCTATCAGCCGTGGAGACTAGGTACACGCAAATTGAGAGAGAGGCCCTGGCTATCCGCTGGGTGTGCCAGCATTATCACATTTACTTGTGTGGTCACAAGTTCCTCGTCATCACCAATCACAAGCCGCTGGTGCCATTGCTTGGTGGCACGGAGCTAAATGGGCCATCCTGGAGAGAACGGTGGGCCTTCCAGCTACAGCAATACAGCTTTGACGTGGCGTACCGCTAGGGGGTGAACAACCCTGCAGACTATCTGTCGGGTCACCCCATCACAGCCGATCCCAGGACACAGCAGGGGATGAATAACGGGGTGAAAGGTTTCATTGAAATGATCACCGACCTGGCGTGTCCCAGAACACTTTCCCTGGAGGAAATCAGAGAAGCCACCAAGGGTGACAGCTGTATCCAAAAAGCCAAGGAAGTGTTGAAGGAGGATTGAGGAAACATTTTCCAGAAGGAGTCGACGGTCTCACAGATGAGGAGAGAGAGAGGCAAGAACACAAAAGTGGAGATGCAGTGATATGTTAAGCGAAAGCGCTGACGGACTTTTGTTGAGAAGTCTACAGATCGTAATCCCTCAGAGCCTCTGGAGGCGCATGGTCGAGTTTGTTCTTCAAGCCCACCAGGGGGTAGCCAAGACAAAGGCCCGCCTCCAAAATAAGGTGTGGCTTCCAGAAATGGATCGCTTGGTGGAAGAAATTGTGAAAAATTGTCATTCATGTCTAATCACAAGCAATGATCCCATTACCGACGCCTGTTATCACCGAAAGTCCATGCACCAAACTGTGGTCCTCGGTAAGCATGTATTTTGGGAGCTTTCCTTACAATTGCATCACGCTGGTTGTTATGGACAGTAACACCAAGTTTCTGGTGGTTGAACTGATCCCCTCAACAGCGTTTGAGTGCTTTAAACCAGCATTAGGAAGAATCTTTGCAATGTTAGGACTGCTCGATGAAAATAGACTGATAATGGTCTGCCTTTTCAAGGCCAAGAATTTCAAAAGTATCTCCACCATCTCAACATTAAACACTGGCAGACAACCCCTCTTTGGCCCCAAGCTAATGGGGAGGTCGACAGATTTATGAAGACACTCAATAAGGCTCTTTGGATAGGTGCAGATCTTGGAGTTGAGCTTGAAGGGTGTCTACATCAATTCCTGAGGCCCTGTAGGCAAACTCCTCATTGCACCACAGGGTGTGCTCCGTGTGAGTTCCTCATGAGAAGGCTTTTGCGAGATCTGGTTCCGGTGAGTTCTACATAGGGCCTGGAAACATTGGATGTCACTGCGGCCCAAGACAAAAGAAGGATGGACAATGACCGAGTCAGTGGGAAAAGGTGAGCCAGGGAGCGGGAGATCCAAGTAGGAGACCAGATCATTATTAAAGATAGACACCCTGGATGGAAGTTTTGAACACCATTTGAGTGGGAAGCCTGGGAGGTTGCCAAGGTGACTGTTATGAAGGTCACAGCAAGTAGAGGAAGAGTGGTAGTTTCAAGAAATGGCTCTTGGTTCAAGAAAGTTCCCGGAGTTCAGCGTCAGGAAGGTGAAGAGGAGAACGATGTGCCCGTGTGGGAGCAGAGTGTCATGGAATGGGAAAACATGTCCTGACAGTCCGGAAAGAGACAACTGGGAGATTCCACAACAGAACCTGTCTGGGGGTTGAAGACACCCCCAGCAGCTAACACTCTGGTGAGGGGCGACATGCCAGTGACACAACAAGGACATCCCTGTCATCTGAGGGCCAATCCTCGGCTCTGCCAGAGACTAAGAGACTTTGGGGCATATTCTCAAGGACTTATCGCCGAGTTAGCGGCACTTTATCGCAGCCAAAGTGGCGATAGATTTATCGCCCTATTCACAAGCTGGTGCTAACAGCCGATATCGCCAGTTTTCCTGCGATAGCAGCCGCAAAAAACATTGCCACGGATGACACCGGCAACTAATGCTAATGAGATGCAGAGTAGGCGTTCCCGTGCAAAAACCCGCAACAACACCACTTCGCAACATTCTCAAAGACCAGCCAGATCGGCGATAAAAACACAAAACATGCGATAAGGCGCGTTAGCAGCAGGGAATTAACACCTGCTCTTTCCTGGTATTAAGTCGGACGATAACCTGCACCAGAAATGGGAGCCCAGCCCACAGCCACACCAGAAGAACAACAGATGTCATGGAGCTACTGATCATGCAGCCGGACACCCAAGAGGGCCACAACACCCACCGCCACCACACCAGGACCCCCCCCCCCGGGCCCTACCCCGGACAAAAATATTTTACATAAACTTTACGAAATCATGAACAAAACAATTCGCCTGATGTCGCACAAGTACAACAATTAACATTCATGTGTGGTCAGAAAAAGGAGAACAATTCATTCATCTTCGAATTTCCAAACAAATTATTTAATTCAAATTTAACTCAAAACAACTATTCGGAAGAGTCATGGCGGGTCTTCTCTGGACAATCTGTAAGACACAGCCTGCAAGACAAAATTCAAGATAAGAAGGTGTGTCATGCGCTCATCAAAGGACAGAGAGAGAGAGAAAGAGAGAGAGAAAGAAAGGGAGAGAGAGAGAATGAAAGAGAGGGAGAGAGAAAAAGAGAGAGAAAGGGGGAGAGAGGGAGAAGGAGAGAGAGAGTAACAGAGAAAGAGAGAGAGACAGTAAAAGGAAGAGAGGGAGAGGGAGAGAGAGTGCCGACACTGCGGACCCATGCCTCACTGCTCACCTGCTGCCACCGGTGTGTCTCCAACCACGTGCCGGTATACATTGCAGTCCACCAGGTCCCTTATCTGAAACAGAGTCCAGATTTATGAATGGCAGAGTTCATATCATTGCACACGCCATCATCGCTTGGCCGCCCCTGCGCACACAGGCTGCTGCACCCCAGCCCCTCCCACCGCCCAGCGGTGTTTGCCCGCCCCTGCGCGAATCACTGACAGAATATCGAGGGTCAGAATGTTGACCTACAGAAATATCGACGCAAGAATATCGAAGTCAAGAATATCGACATCCTATCTACATTATGGTAAGTACAAAAATATCGGAAAAAAAATATTGATGTCAAAAATATTGTTGTTAAAAATATCATTTTTTATTTAAGTTAAAAACATAATGTAAAATAAAGTAAATAATACATATATTTAAAATAAACATAGTTAAAAATATTTTAAAATGTTTAAAAATTATAAGTAATATGTATGTAATGTAAACATAAATTAAACATATACATATAATATATATACTTACTAATAATTTTTAATAATTATTTTAATAACATCATTTTTTTTAAATATCATATAAATTATAAATACATTTATACACATAAAACAATAATATAAATAAAAATTAAATAAATATATATAACAAATTAAAAAAATTAAAATTATTTTGAATCTTTTTAAAATTAATTATATACTACATTAACTAAAATAATACAAAAAATATTAGATAGCGGAGGTAATAAAATTACTATTCCAACTCCAAACAGTGCAACAGTAGGGAAAATGTTGGATAGCGTAGGGGTAAAAATTACTATTCCCACTCCAGGGAGCGCAACGGTAGGGAAAGTGTTGGATAGCGTAGGGGTAAAAATTACTATTCCCACTCCAGTGAGCGCAACAGTAGGGAAAGTGTTGGATAGCGTAGGGGTTAAAATTACCATTCCCACTCCAGGGAGTGCAACAGTAGGGAAAGTGTTGGATAGCGTAGGGGTAAAAATTACTATTCCCACTCCAGGGAGTGCAACAGTAGGGAAAGTGTTGGATAGCGTAGGGGTAAAAATTACTATTCCCACTCCAGTGAGTGCAACAGTAGGGAAAGTGTTGGATAGCGTAGGAGTTAAAATTAGTATTCCCACTCCAGTGAGTGCAACATTAGGGAAAGTGTTGGATAGCGTAGGGGGAAAAATTACTATTCCCACTCCAGTGAGTGCAACAGTAGGGAAAGTGTTGGATAGCGTAGGGTTAAAATTACTATTTCAACTCCAGTGAGTGTAACAGTGTGGAAAATGTAGGATAGCGTAGGGGTTAAATTAACATACTTATTAATTAAGTAATTTTTGTAAAATCAATAACATATTAATAATTAATTAACTAAAAAATTAATAATAAATTCCAATAAAATTAAATTAATATTTACTTAAATAACATTAAATTAGTTCCCACCCTATTCCCCCATAAACACACAACCCGCTACACATAAAAAAGAACACAATTAATTTAATTATCAATTAATCAATTAATAAAAATTAATTACCAATTAATATTAAATTAACAATAAATTAATTAACAATAACAATAAATAAAAAATAACAATAAATTAATTATAATTAATATAATTATAAAATAATCAATTAATAAAAATTAATTACCAGTTAATAATTAATTAACAATAAATTAATTATCAATAACAATAAATAAAAAAATATTAATTAATTAATTATAATTAAATTACTTCCCACCCTATTCCCCTATAAACCCACAACCTGCTACACATAAAAATTAACATAATTAATTCAATTATCAATTAATCAATTAATACAAATTAATCACCAATTAATAATTAATTAACAATACATTAATTAACAATAACAATAAATAAATAAAATAATTTTAATGATAAATTAATCAATTAAAAAATTAATTACCAATTAATAATTAATTAACAATAAATTAATAATCAATAACAATACATAAAAACATATTAATTAATTAATTATAACTATAATTACTTCGCACCCTATTCCCCTATAAATCCGCAACCCGCTCTGATATTAAAGCACTAAAATTTACTTTAAAAAAATTACTAATTTCTAAACATTTAATACATATTTTTAAAAATAATAAAGATACATTACAAAAAATGTTAAACATACATATAAAATACATACTAAAATACATAACACTAATATAAATATCGATATTATTAACAACGATATTTTTTCTAACGATATTACTTCGATATTACTTACTTCGATATAAAAAAAAACGATATTACTTACCTTAAGGTCGATATTCTGGTCACCGATATTCTTGACATCGATATTC
The DNA here is from genome assembly GCA_963921515.1 of Calotriton arnoldi. NCBI lineage: Eukaryota > Metazoa > Chordata > Amphibia > Caudata > Salamandridae > Calotriton > Calotriton arnoldi. The sequence continues at coordinate 52,937 of CAWUFW010022907.1, forward strand.
TGTCCCTACGATATTAAAAACTCGATATTAGTGTAGGTCGATATAAAAAAATCGATATTTTGACTGCGCACCCCCTTGCGCACCAAGGCCTCACTGCTCACCTTCCGCCACTGGTGTGTCTCCAAGAGGGCCCACCACGTGCCGGTGAAAGCTCCAAGCCCGGGGCCCGCGACCTTGGCAGCCTCCACATCATGCAGCCCCGCGGGCCACCAGGTCACACACGTGATTCTGGGTCTTGATTTCGCAATGGCAGAGATCATATCAGTGCACACGGCATTATCACAGGCTGCACACCTGCTCAGCTCTATAGGTGCCACTAACTCTGTGAACCGCGAAGCAACGCTACGTGGCGGTAGACCCGCGCTGCCTGCTGGCTCAAGCCTACACTGCGGTCCAGCAGGGCTCACACAAATCCTTACCAGTCCGGACCGCCAGGACGGTGCATCATCGCAGGCTGCACACCAGCTCAGCACCTGAGGTGCCCTTACCTAAGTGCACCGAATGTCACTGTCCCGTGGCGGTAGGCCCGTGCCGGCCACAGTGTTTCTGGTGCCACCAACTCTGTGCAATGCAAGTCATGGACCCTTTCTGATTGAGTCTCGTGATATGCCAGGCGGATGCAGCCATGTCACCTCCGGGAGTGGGGAAGAACTGGGACACGTAGCGTCATCGTCCCCCCCTTTATACGTAAGCTGAGTGGGCTGGGTCAGCGTACGCCAGGCCAGCGTAGGGGTGTGAATAATTATCCCTGGGCTCTGGGCGTGGTTCATTTCTGGGCTGGACAGGAAACCAACTGATGCGTGTGTCTCTGTTGCAGTGTCTGCACCACACGGCCCGCAATCGACAATGTTGCAATCTTGCATGCACCCGGAGGGCGGCCACGCATGAAGGTATTGTACAAGGAGCGCAAGGCCGCTCGGGCTCTTGGCTCATGCATGCCAACTGTTGTGTGTGTATCGCTATTGGTGCACCATAAGCCTAAGGCCTAGCCTCAATTGCAGCGCGAAAGTCACATCACATTTCCAGAATGCAAGCAGTAGTCAGACTAACATTAGGGATGAAAGCTCCTTTGCCTCAATACATAAGGCGGAAGGACATCTGCACCTCCAACCTTGGTCTTGCATGCGGCAGGCACCCCCTGAGAGAGATACCATAGCAGATGATGATGACTCCCATACTACGCACCGCGCTAATGAAAGACCAACGTATCCACACCCCACACACAGAAGTCCTTGCTCGAGGTACTCCTGCATGGAATGCCCTTGACACTTACGTACACAACAACCCATACGTCCAAACGTTGCACACACATACGACTCATTGTTCCGAGCTGTGGCATATCATCCACATAACTGCCGCAGGTCAGAAGAGTGCTGGTTCTACGAGAGCCACCAACGCAATGGCAGAACATCCCGGGCGCATGTACAACGCCTGTCACGTGGAACTGTATGTTATGTTATGTTATGTTATGTTAGCAATTTTTAGAGCGCACAAATACCCATAGGTGTCTCGGCGCTATGGACTGTAGAGGAAAGCGGAGAGGCCCCTTATTGCTCAAATAGCCAGGTTTTTACTTGTTTTCTAAAGGATAGAAGCGTTAGGCTGGTCTTAATTTGTAGGGGGAGCAGGTTCCAAAGTTTAGCCGTTGCCACTACAAATCTTCTGTCGCCCAGTTAACTTTATTGGTTCTGGTAACGATCAGAAGGTTAGCTCCTGCAGAGCGTAAGGCTCTGTTGGGCGTATATGCCCGAAAAGCTTTTTTCAAATATTCAGGTACTAAACCATGAACTGCTTTATAAGCAATGCAATAGCGCTTTAAATTTAGTTCTGCTTTTTATGGGCAGCCAATGTAACTGGCGCCTTACCTTGGAAATTGACTTAAACTTCGGAGTACCAGACAATATCCTAGCGGCTGTATTCTGTATCCGTTGCAGCCTGTTCAAAACATTTTCTTGAGCGTTGATTAAAAGGCCGTTACAGTAATCAACTCTTGACATAACTAAGGCCCTGATGAGTATTTTTCCAGTGCTCAACGGAAGAAAAGGTAGCAATTTTTTTATTATCCTTAAAACGAAAAAGGAAGAAGAGGCCACTGCGTTAACATGCTGTTTAAAAGTAAGGCTCTCATCAAACATGACACCTAGGTTTCTTGCCTTCTTGACAGGGATGGGGAGTAATCCCAGTTCAGCTGGCCACCATGTTGGAGACCAACCAGGGGTAAGGTTACCGAAGACCATTACCTCGGTCTTGTCTGAATTTAATTTAAGGCAATTATTTGCCATCCATAAGCTAATGGCCAACATGCCGTCTCGAAAGCTAGCCACCACTGCCTCCCCGTCTTTATGCACCGCTAGCACAAGTTGCGTGTCGTCGGCATAAGACGTGAGGCCCATTCCAAAGCTTTTAATTACTCGTGCTAAGTCCGCCACATATATATTAAACAATGTTGGACTTAGCGATGATCCCTGCGGAACACCACAGGGAGAGAGAAGACTGATGAATTGTAATCACCCATACTGACTGACTGGGTCCGTTTGAAAAGAAAGGAGGACAGAAGGGCCTTGGCCTTTCGTCCGACACCCATAGCTGAGACACGGTTGATCAAGGTGGCGTGATCAACCGTGTCAAAAGCTGCTGATAGATCTAAAAGCACCAAGACTGCGGCACCTCCTCTATCCAGCACCATTCTTATTTCATCTGATGCTTTAATCAGTGCAGTCTCTGTGCCATGTCCTTTCCTAAAGCCGAATTGGGTGTCATCTAACAGCTTGTTCTCTTCTATAAACTGTGCTAGCTGGATATTCATGACTTTCTCAAAGATTTTTGCTGGAAATGGTAGACGTGCAATAGGTCTGTAGTTTTTGGTGTCTCCTGGGTCGAGATTGTTTTTCTTTAACAACGGCTGAATGATGGCCTTTTTCCATATAGAAGGGTAGGAGCCTGAGCAAAACATAGCATTACAAATGCTCGTTAAATTAGTACCTATCAGGTCAGGAATCATTTTTAAAATTAAAGGGGGACATGGGTCAGACGGAGATCCTGATTTGACTGTCTTAACCAGGTCAATGACCTGTTCCACCAGCACTGGCCTGAATTCCATGAAGCTAGGAGAATCTCTATTCCTATTATTGTCATCTGGTTGGTTCACGTCACCTGCAGGCATATTGAAATTTGAATAAATTTGGCCCACCTTGTCTTGAAAGAAACTAGCTAAGGAGTCACAAAGTGACTGAGATGCCTCTTTGGTGGTATTAACCAATGGCCCTGTCAGTTAGAAACTAAGTGAAACAATTGCTTAGTAGAGTTTTGAGCTGATTCTATTGTTCTGATATAGTAGTTACTTTTTTCTAGGATTATAAGACATTTATACTTTGTCAGGGCCGCTTTATAGCGTATTTTCTCCAAATCATTATATTCTTTGCGCCAACGTCTTTCTTTATTCCTGCAATGTTGTTTCTCCAGTCTAAGTGCCTCGGTAAACCATGGCACTGAAGGAGTTCTCCTGTTTTTGGAGACTGTCTTATAGGGAACTAATTTGCTAAATGCATTTTGGAGCCATTCAGTATAATTAGTAGAGGCCAGTTCAGGGTACGGCACAATCTCTGGTTGGGAATCTATTAGATTTTGTCTAAGATGGATTTGATTAATGCTGCTCCAAGCCCTAAATTGTTTAGAGGGGGTAGGGCTAGTATGCGTCGAGATGGGCTGTAATATCCTAATGTCAAATATTACTGCGCAATGGTCAGACCATGTCAAGGGAAGAACCATCCTTATTGAGATGCGATCACTGTTTGAGAACAGACCATCTAATGTGTGTCCAGCTGAGTGAGTAGGCATCCTTACTTTTTGGGAGAATCCTAAAGCCTCTAAATCAGAGATGAGAACTCTCGAATCTTTGTCTAGGAGGGCCTCCAAATGAAAATTAAAATCCCCCAAAATTGTATAATTGGATTCAGCTGCAACACATTCCAATAGATTACTTATTACTGACGGAAAATCTCCCTGGGGCCTGGTGGACGATATAATAAAGTCCCCTTGAAAGACTGGTGTTTGGAGAGCAATATATTAAAATGAAATGCCTCACAAACCGCAGTGGTGATCACCTCTGTCCTTACTGAGAACTCCTCTCGATAAATGAGTGCCAATCCTCCTCCTTTCTTCAAAATTCTAACACATCTATATGCTGAGTAGCCATCTGGAGTGGCAATACAAAAATCTGGGCCAGCTGAGGGATCAGCCCATGTCTCCGTAATAAATAAAAGATCCAGATCATATTTATCCAATAGATCTGCTATCTCATATTTGTGTTTAGGGAGAGAGCGCGCATTGATCAGAGCAGAATAAATCTTGTCCTTTTTGTCGTTTTTTGGAGTTATAGTGTTATTTCTCTGATCAGAAAGGTCTGTTGGTGTCCTGTCATAGGCCTCTAACCTGAACCCACAAGTCGGGCACGAATCTGTTTCTTTACTAAGAGAGATCTCCAGATTAAAATGCGGACAGACCTGCATGCCATAGTTACCATTACTTAGAATGGTCATTAGTTGTTTACTAGAGTATGACCTTACCTTCCTCAATTCCTCTGATTGACCTGGGCCAGGAGTCCTCGCCCTTGGCCCGGTCCAGGCGCGGACGGGCGCAGACGGACTTGCCTTTGGCCCGCCTTCGGCGCGCCCGCTGCGCGCGTCCGCTGCGCGCGTCCGCTGCGCGACAGCGCCAGAGTGCTTATGAGCAGTGTAGGCGGGAAGCCTGTCCGACCAGAAGGGCCTGACTACTAGAACGCCCACCTCTAAAATGCCGGAAGTGAGGATATGGAGAAGTTATCTCCGCTCCTCTCCCTCCACTCAATCAGCCACTAAAAGGCTGCGGTGGACCGGGGAGAGAGCGCGAGTGCGAGTGCAGGTACTAAAATATGTACCGTGACCGAATGCTGCCTGTTAGTGTCTGATGCATTGGTCTGCATGTTGTGGCCCTTGTCTTGCCCGTACTGACACGCACATGGCAATAAAGTCTACGCAACTTCACTAGTGTTCAACTGTGATGAGTGTTGATTGGAATGACAAATCGTGTGCCTCAATGAGCATTGTCCATACACAGGAAGGGACTGACTGACGCATTTCACTTAGGGGTGAGTCCCTATTGCCAGCTCCACCTCTGTGAGCCAGACATAGTGGTTGGGATAGTTGCTGATAGACCTGTGCTCTTACGTGTCTTCAGCAATGTGAGTATGGTGTCCATATTCTTGCCATGTGGATCAATGTGATCCATCACTACAGGCTGTGTCCAACCAGTTGAGTGTGAGTAGGTATGCAAAGAGATGTTCTGTTGTCAAATGTGATGGTGGACACTACTTTAGGCCTGCCAATGGCTTTGACATTTCATACCCAGCCCTATTTCTAACATTGCGTGGGGCAAAGTTGAGGAATTGCGCAATTGTTGTTTCAGAGCAATGAGGCCACAGCTAGTGCACACATTCCCAGTCATCTCACTTCCTATGTGTGTCACAGTCACACATGCGCATTGCTTTCATTTCCCAGGGTGTACCTTTTTGGGCAATCAATGTCCTTACATTGATCCATACTTTCATACTTGATCGATTATGGACATGACACATTTGTGTGAATTTGAATGATTTATTCACATTCGGTGGAGTGTCGGAGCTGGAGCAGTACATGGCCATGCAAACCCCACTTTACATTGTAGCCCAGTGGAGGGCCAGCCAGAGTCATTTAGGGATTGACAAGTACATTGGAAGAGGAAGATTACAGTCCGCAGTCTGATTGCTGTGTCATTGGTAAGCAAACAAAATATGGCAGTCCATGTCGAGGTCCAAGGTGAGTGTCGCAGAGTGTTTCGGGGGACAGTGGGAGGTGTTGTTACAGGGCATGATGCAGAGGGCAGAACCAAGCTGAAACAGGGCATATGGCGGAGAAGAATGCTACTGGCTCCTTCTTACTACAAAGGTGGAATCACCCGCATCTTCGTCTTCTATGTCATCTGTCTGACATGTGGGTGCTGATGTTTGGTCTGCAGCACTGTGTGCCACTGACACATCAGGGGCCGGAGATGTGTGTGTAGAAGTACCAGCAGCATTCATCAGCGACTGCCTTAGTGGCAGCAATGCGATGATGAGGATCTGCAGGGCATGGAAGATCCCAACAACTTTTCGCTGGTGTGCATCCATGGCAAAACCAAAGGGGATGATGAACGGAGTGTTGACCATTGCAAGCACTCACCCCCAGTCATCTGACCTGGGTTTAATCCATCATCATTCTTTAGCTCACTCCGCCACCCCAGTTCAGACATGGCCATATGCAAATCAGTCTGACCCTGTGCCTCATGGGAACAGTCCAGCCCGAACTGCCAAGCCATGTCTTCCCTGGACCGGAAACAAGCATCCTGGAACCGGTTTCTGGCTTACAGCCGTCATCAGCCAGGCTATCTTGAATCCAGTGGCAAAGTGAGCAAGGGACCCACGTCTGGGCATACCCTGCCAACTAAGGGCAAACATAGCAAAACCAAAGGGGATGATGGACGGAGTGTTGAACATTGCAAGCACTCACCCCCAGTCATCTGATCTGGGTTTAATCCATCATCATTCTTTAGCTCACTCCGCCACCCCAGTTCAGACATGGCCATATGCAAATCAGTCTGACCCTGTGCCTCATGGGAACAGTCCAGCCCGAACTGCCAAGCCATGTCTTCCCTGGACCGGAAACAAGCATCCTGGGACCGGTTTCTGGCTTACAGCCGTCATCAGCCAGGCATCTTGAATCCAGTGGCAAAGTGAGCAGCCATTCTTTCCGCATGCATCCGCTCCATGTTCTCCATTATCCTCAGCATCTGTGCCAACTCTTGGCTGACATCGCTGAGGCCACTCTGACTAGACAGTTGTTCTCCTCTCAGAGTCATGACTCCAGCGATGTCGGGCATGGATTGTTGGACATCATGAAGCAAACTGTGGGTGTCCGTTAGGGAGTGTAAGTGGTCCCTGATGGGACTTAGACACCCACGTATGTCATCTAGTTTGGCTGCCATGAGGTCGAACCCCACCCGCACCTGTTCAGCCACCTCCTACTGGCAGTCTAACACATGGCCTTGGAATGCGATGTGTTCTTCGGTGAGGTGCTGGGAGCCAGCCGTGGTGGCGGGTGCTTCCTGCTGTGTGGTCTGTGCAGGGGGTGGGGTCTCCTCGATGCAGCTGGGCTGCCCTGCTCCTGGAGGTGGGTTGCCGTAGCTGTCCATGAGCTGTTGTAGGGCGTCGGTGTCGAAGGTGTGGAGGTCCTCTTCATCATCACTGATGAGTTGTCTGGTCTGCTCTGCAGGAGGTGTTGATTGTCCCTCTGCAATGTGATGGGGAGATGCATTTTAACATTGTGTTGACATGTATGTTGACGCATTGTTCAAGTTTACATACAGACTGCATGACAATGTACATTGTGACTGTTTGGTAGGAGCTGACTATTTGATGCGGGACAGTGGACATTTGAACTACATAACGGATGTGAGGTTGTACACGTACATTATCATCTCACAGTTTCCTGCTATGCCAGATGTGATTGGCCAGTTTCTACGCACAAGCGGAACCAGTTGTGTCCTCTGTTCTGTAGTGAGAGTGTTGCACTTTGTACCACATTGTCGTCAATGATGATGTGCTGTTATTGCTATGTGTGTGTGCTGCATTGTGGGAGAGTCGCCCCTGCAGCTGTGATTTTGCTGCCCCTTATCCCTTTGAGGCGGTGTGCCTTTGACTTCTGTGCTTCTACAGTGCTGAGATGTTGCAGACTTGGCAAATTTTGGCTCTAGTTCGGATTTTGGACTCTTGGGCATGGTTTATCCGCAGATGTGTTGTTGACGTCAGGAGTTGTTTGTGCACGTGGATGTGTCAGAGTGTGACCTGCTCCTTTACGGCTGTGTTCCACACTCAGCCACCTCAGTGTCATGGCATGCACCATGTCATGATAATTGGACTGCAGTCATGCTGTTCGTCATGCAGTGTCACTTGCATTGTCAGTATGGCTCACAGACACGCAGCTTTGCTGGTTTTAACACGTGTGCATGGGTTGGTTGTGAGATTAGTGCTGTGTGGGGAGGGACCCCTTTATGCCCATAGTGGACGGGGGCCTACATGCTGTTTGTATGTGTGCTGCAGTGTGCCAAGGGGATCAGGGACATGATCCAGAGTCATTGTGGGTGTGCAGTGTGCTCTACTTAATTGTGCATGTGTGCCATTGTGCCCATCTCCCCCCGTCCCCCCAGTCCCTGTTCGGAACTCACCCTGGTGCTGTTGTGTCAGGTCATGTCGAGCAGTATCCGGACCCCCAACTCCTGCCACCGTCTCCCCACTGATGACTGTGGCCACCATTTCCTCCATCTCATCCAGCTCCTGGTGTTCCGCCGGACTGCCACCTCCAGTCTGCATTGCTTCCTGATGGTTGTCAGCGAGCTTCTTCTTGGTTTTGCGCTTCGCATCATTCCAGCGCCTCTTCACCTCTCCAATTGTCCTCCTCCTCCTCACTCCGACTGCATTCACCTTGTCCAGGATGGACTGCCATATTGCATTTTTATTTGCCAATGACACGTTGGAGGTGACGAACAGTTGTTGGTGGTGTTCTATCACCTCCGTGATGATGATCCTGTTTTCCTGCGGACTGAACCTCGTCTTCCTCGTCTTCCTCGTCTTCTTCTCCTTGCCCATCCGTGACCCCGAGGTCCCAGGCTGGTCCTCCTGGGGGCTTGTGGGGTTCTGGTCGTCCTCTGTACTTGCTCCGGCTTCCTCCATGGTGCTACGCAGTGTGAATTATTTTGTTTGTGTTTTTCGGTGCTTTTATAGTGCATTTTCCCGCATGATGCGTGGGAATTGCAGGACTGTCGCTGGTTACCGCTGATTTTTTTATCGCGCTTGGCCACATCGCAACTTTTTCGCGTTCGTGTTTCGCGTTTTTTTGCCATCACGGTAATTTTATCGCGGTCATTTGACGCGTTAGCGTGAGACTATCGCATGGTACCGCCGTGTTGAGAATACAACGTTAACACTGCGTTATTTTCCCGCGATAAACTGCGATGTGCAAAGTTGCGTTAAGCTAATTTTGAGGTAATTATCACACGTTCTTGAGAATATCCCCCTTTGTCTGCTAAGTAACGTGCTAAACATATGAAAGTTGTCCACCAATGAGCACTCGTGTATTTTCTATGTCTTTTTCTTTATTATTTTCAATCAAAGGTTATGAGGGATGTAGTGAGCCATCCAGCCACTATCCCTAAATGTTGCAGTTTGCACTGTGGAGGCCAGGCTCGACCCACAGGTGATAAATATGGGGGGGGGGGGGGCGCGCACCACTCATGGCTAGTGCACCTACGCAGTCACTAGTTGTGATGTGCAGTCATTTATGCCCGAGGCATCTACACTCACCCCAGCCCTAGGGATAGTGCCCCTTTACACTAACCTTGTGGTTATTCACAAATATTCACATCCAGTTTGTATACCTAACTTTAGCCCTGCAAAAGGCCACAGTAAGTGTGTGAATGGTATGGGGATGTGTCCCAAACACACTCATATTTCCATAGGACCATAACGAAAGGCTTTTTCCAATTCTTGAAATGTTTTCTTTGTGTAAAAAAAGGTAAAACAGTTAAACGTGTGTATGTGCAATTCCACAATACTTACTCCTGTGTGGACGCTGGGCAGGAGTTACTGTTGTGATGTGGGACTATCATGGAAGTTTGCAACATGCATGTGCATTTTGAAGGGATGATCCTGAAAATTCAGTGAATCCCAGAAAGGCATAAATTAGCGCAAATCGTAAAAATAAAATTAGGAGTTTTACATTTTTGGCTGTCAGGCTCGTCGTGTGCTGCTATTGAGCCGTGGAAATGATTTTTGTACGATAATTTCTTCCAAACGCCCACCATTGGCACACGTCCGGGGATTGTCTCTGGTAATCGCTCCCTCATTGCTTCAATACACGAACATTTTACATTAAATCTTGAACGCTCTCCACAAAGACATGGCTTCTCTGTTAATTGTAAATAGTTGATCTTTTTATTTTTCTATTTTGTTCCTCTTTGGAAAATATTATGTGCCAAGTATTGCAGCAACAAAGAATGAGCGTAATAGATGTTTCGAACACTCTCCTCGGTGTTTAGTCTATCACGTGCACCCACAGAGGAGCGAAATAAATGTACAAAGATCCCTAGATGAATGACATCCTCTGATGATTTTATTTACATTCAGTGTGCACTGCTTTGTCATGTTCCCTTGTTTTGTCTTTGGAAATGAAACTCAACCTGTGTTTTTTAACAGCAGAGCTAAATTTCCTCGTGAGGGTATATTAGAAACGCCCATACTATGTAAGACATCAGAACAGAGCACTCAGAGTCGGGTCATTATGCCTATTGAGTAACCTCATGGCAACTTAGGGGCATATTAGCAACGTGATTATCGCCGCTTTAGCGGGACTTTTTCCCGCTAAAGCGGCGATAATTCAATCACCCTATTAGCAAGCTGTCGCTAACTGCTGTTAGCGACAGCTTTTAGGCGATAGCGACCGGGTTGGGTGCCGCTTTGCATGCCAGCGATATTTATCGCTAATGGCATGCAAAGTAGGCGTTCCCAACCTAAAAGCGACTGGAAACAGTCGCTAAGGTCGCTATCGCCTATTAGCGAGGCAGGGGAGGTGATTAACGAACTGTGGGGCATATTATCTACAATCTGCGATAATCATCGCAAACCGAGGCTAGCGCGTTTTTTTGTATCGCCGCATATCGCTGGATTTTCTTGCCCTGTTAGCGGTGTATTATCAACGCGTCGCTCACAGGCAATGCAAAATCCAGCGAAATCGGTGGAAACCAGCGATAGCAGTCTGAATCCTGCGATAAACTACCTGCGATATTGGAATGCTTGCTGATACGCAAGTGTGTACTTAAGCTGACAATCCACCTTCCATTGAAGAGATGGGTAAGTCAGCTTTTTTTCAGGTGTAAATTTCTAGCGATAACCGCGATTAGCAGGACTTTTTTGTTCGCTTCGCGGGTCCAGGGCCGCGTTGCTAATACAGCGAAGTTGTGTTTGCGACTTATTTAATGGAGTTCTTGTAAGGAACGCCTACTTCGCATCTAATTAGCGATATATATCGCTGGCCTGTGATGCGTCCCGAAACCGGCTTATATCGCAAGATAACATGCGCTAATGCATGTTAACGAGGCCTTGATGATAGCGCGATAATGAAATCGCCGCTTTAGAGCCAAAAAGGGCCGCTAAAGTAGCGAAAACATGCTTGCTAATATGCCCCTGTTTGTTAATGCCTGGTCCAAACCTGACTTAGCCATGTAATCCAATGGGAGGTGGATTACATGGCTAAATCCCCCTCGCCCTATTACCAAGCTAACACTGGTCACAGTGCGAATATCACTTGTTTTCAAGCGATATTCACACTGGTTCTCAGGGTTTCTATCGCTTTGGAGATAAGCGTTGCTGATAGCACGCTATCTCCGCGATAGAAACCTGCGATAGCCGGCGATAATTATCCTAGCGCTAACTGCGCTTAGCGATAATTATCGCCGGTTATTGCTAATAGGCCCCAAAATCTCTTACACAATTCTGCAGGCTTCTTTTGAACCAATGAACTCCCGTGATTTTAGGTAATGTAATCATATTTTACCCCACAATTTCTTTTCTTGTCGATGATACTGCCCTTTTCATCGTATTATTCCTCCTCCGTTCATCCACCAAACTGCTCGTGGTCATCATAATCTTATTCCCTCCGCCTAGCTGCATATTCTAATAAAAAGGATCAAGCGCTTCCATTTTTAGACTTCGGCCTTTCATGTATTAATTGGCTTTTACACTATGGTCCTTGCTTTGCCTTCACCGCGTGCAGAGAATAGACAATTCTGCATGCTCGTCTCAGTTCGCTCTCGTCGCTCCCTGTACCGCTGTCTTTTATCATGTCGGCAAATCGTCTCATCTTCGCGCTCTTTTCTCCACCTCGCCTCCTGAGCCCCTTTGACAACCCCCTGGCCGCCCCTCCGCTGAAATATTTACTATATTTTGACTTTTTTTTAACCACTTATCACAAAGACGTCGCTAGTGTCTTTGATTCATGGCTGAATGGGGGCTCTTCCGGCTGCCAATATTTATCAGGCGCCCCTGAGTGTCCTGTGTTAGATAATATTTACGCGCTGCCAGCTGCTTCTTGACACAGCTCGGATTAGCTGCGGGGTGAGGGTCCAATAGGTATTTATCAGTTTGCCCCAGTTGGATCCTGGCAGTGATAGAAGTACACAAGAGTCTTTCAAGAGTAAATGCGATCCTAGATTTTGTCTTTGAACAGCAGTTGCGTCCAGATGTTTTCATCATCAGTGGAGCCTCTCGGTTCAGAACATTTCAGCTGAACGTTTAAAAATTATGTATTTAGCGTAGTGTTTGAAATAAATTAAAAAGGACGGCGTGCTAACAAAATAGATTTATGGCACATACAGTTTAGCGCAGTAGAATCCAACTGGCAGCGGCTGCAGGCAGTCAACGTTCACGCCCTTATTCCCACTATGGGCAGCAGCGTACCCTCATGAAGCCTCGGGGCTGTGACGTACACACCCATGGCATTACCAGCTAACTTTTGTAAGCCTGTTGTGTGGAGGATGCACCATACAACATCACCACACATGCAAGAGAAGCAATGGCTAGTGAAAGGTGGCAACCGCACTCTGTCTGATCTTTCCTAGTCCTTGGCTTTAATGAACATGCCCAGAGAGGGTGGGCTGTAGTAATCAATTATGCAATCATATGCATTAACTAGTGAAAAGCCTTCAACTGCATAGGCAAGCAAAAGCGGGGCAAGGTTGAAGGGCAGTTTGCTTTCTCCTTGAGGCGAGGAGAGATGCTGGTCTTGTTTGTCTGTCACTCTTCAGTCACTGCACTAAGGATGGCTCTTCCCTCACGCTAGGGTCTAGTGAGTTTATACATTTAGGATCATGTATTCTCAGTGATCAAACACCATGCTTCAGACAGTTGTGTAATAGTTGTTGGATCAAGAAAGGGATTGATGACCAGGGAACTACAGCAAGTCTGTGATGAGGGCCATCTTTTGCAGACTTCCAGGAGATTGTTTCAGCAGGTTTTGTGCATAATGCATGGTATCTGAAACACAATCCTTGACGTGGTGGTTTTCAGGGCTGGTTTAACATGATCATTTCCCCACAAACTCAGTTATATGCTGATAGATTTTGGAGTCTCTCCTTCGCACCCATCAATTTTCTAGGGGAGACACGTGCATATAATTGAACAGTAATTCAAAAATCCATCACCAAGCCTGTCTTCATCTCTTACTGTTGTGAATTCCGAAAATATATGTGGATTCCAAAGCATATAAAGAGACGTTTTGACACTAAGAGCAGAGCTCTGATTCTAGATGGTAGGAATGCGTAAACGTATCTGTTTGAGACTTAAGGAGAAAAATGTATAAAGTAATCCAAGACTGGTTTGCTGAACAGCAGAAAGAAAAGGACAGCAAAATCATTAGCATAACAATAACAGGTGCCATTAAAAAGAGGAAATGAGAGTAACCAAAGGGTCATGTAGATAAAGAAATGAAGAGGGCAAAAAGGTAGCCTTGGTGAGGATTATAGCAGAAGGGAAGGAAATGAGAAGAGTTGTCAGTCCAAGAAGCATGCTATGCGACAGATATGACTATGTCCAAATGGATTTAGATCCCAAAACATACACGTGAAAACTAATTTTCTCAGTTTTTCCTTTATTCGTTTTCTTTGACTGTTTTTAATACTTTGCTAAAACAAGATCAATTTTTATGGACTTCGTATGGACATTATTATCTCTATTTTTTACTGTATTGCTTATTATGTGTTTGAATCTTTGCACCCTCGTCACACCAGAATATGTCTTGAATTCAGCTTGTGCTACTGAAGCTTGAAAAAACAATGCACAATTATTGGTTTAAGTAAGTAAATCATTTATTGTTTGGTTAATAAAAACCTTGATAATTTTCACATAAAAAAGCATAACACAGCACAATTCATGATTAAAAGATCGAAGAGCATATCATAAAACCTTCATTCCTTGTGTCAAAGCAGTCGGAACAGTGGTCAGTAGTTATTATCAAATACAGTAAGTAGACAAGGTCTTCGATCAAGAAATCGGACATAAATTATTTGTCTCAAGCTCATTGGATGTATAAAATTGCAACCAATTAGCTAAATGTATAAGGTTTTGGCAGTACATTCAATATACAAGATGATAAACTTGGGTCCTGGGATAATAGACTGAATCCCTGGATGCTTGTTAGCTTCAGTTGTCCAACAATGTTCAGTCATGCATTTCTACTTAGCGAATGTATCCTCTAAGGGCTAGTTCAGTGTGCAAATGATAGCAAGGTATGTACAGGGTCCATTCTTTACTTTAAACGTTTTTCGAAGAGTTTAATATTTCTGGCACGTAAATTGCCTAGTGTGTTTATAAATGAAAAATGAACAACTTTGATCACTAGATTTGATAAATAACTATCACAATGAATCATAAAAGTTTTAAAATTGTGTGTTTACCGAAAGAAGAATAGAGAAGGGGATAGGGTTCAAGGGAAAATATTCCAATAGTTAAAAAGTCAATGTTTGGGTCACTGTAGAAAAAGGCGACTGTGCAATGCTCGATTGTTCTATAAACAGCGGGGATGGTGTATTACTGTTAGGTGTTGTGCTTCAGCTTATGACGTCCAAATAGAGGTTGGCCTAAGTGTTTATAGTTCACTGAAAAGCGACGCTGTGAGGTTCTTTTGGTTGCAATGATAACGATTGCTGGTTGCTTAATGTCAGAATTCTTTCCCCTGCCACTTCCATAAATCGTACAAAGCGACACAATAACTGTACGTCTCCACCTCTGAGGCATGCCTTCACTGCTTGTCTACAGGATCTTATCCCCTTGTTTATAAAAATGGGCTTCAGTAGCAGTCGCCGTTCAACTTGCAGTTCTCTGCAGATGTACAGTAGGTGTAAGATGCTCTCATCGACTTTCCCACATAAGCAACATGTAGTCTGAGTTAGTGATCGTTTCCAGGGGGAGAGATGCAACAGGGTTGGTACGATGCCCATTCGGAAATGCAGGTATCTTTCTTTTGTTCTCCTGTTGAATCTTGCGCCTAGATAAGATTGTGGAGAGGACCTGGTGTAGCTCTGCACAACGAACTATCTGTGGGCCCTTTCTTTGAGCACTGCCTTGTCTTCCACTATAGACAGCCTTTTCAGTGTCTTGTTCACAAGTTGTTTGAAGTAGTTATGAGTCCCTGAGACCGCCCAGAGATCCTCAAGGCCAAGACGGTTTATTGATGCTGTCAAGTAACTCATAGCTGCACATTCCTTCCTTAAGTGTATTTCATTCCATAGAAGGGTATTCAGTGTTCCTAGTTTGGCCTTTTTAATCCTGTGCCAGCACTTTACATAGGCACCTTTGTGAGCGATTTCTTGGGTCTGCAGGACGAATTCCAACCTGATTGTTGGTTTGACTCCATAAAATTAATCTGGTAGGATTGTTCTAGGAGCATAGCCACAAAATGCCCCCAACCCTAGCCAGTCAGAATGACCTATACTAACATAACTGTCAACTCCCATTTAGCACATCACTGCAGGTAGAATGTTAGTACATCACTGCCAATATCTATTTAGATCATCACCCGTTTCCAATAAACATAGAGATAACAGGGCGTAGCTGGCATATCAGAGTAATATCCGAATTTAGTTTCCAATTAGAATATATGTGCCAGTTCCTAGTTAGCATATTACTGTCAGTACCCAGTTAGTACACCTTTGCCAGTTTTCAGTTAGCAAACCACTGTCAGTTGAAAATTATACCATTTCAAGTGTCAATCAAGCAGATGCTTCGAAGTTTTTCGTTAAGCATATCCATAATATTCTCCAGTAAGCACATCACTGCCTGTTTACATTGTTAAGTATATATACATGGTATTTTCCAGTAGGCACATCACTGCATGCCCGCTCTGAGCTATTCATTGCTAGTTCATTAATAATAATTTACTACTCCTCCTAATACTCATGCTAATGAGAGTTTTAAGTTAATTCTTACTGCAAATTTCTAGTTATCAAGTCAGATGCCAGTTTCCAGATCATCTGCAATCTCAACTTAATACCATAGTGCCATTTATCTTATATTATTCTGATGATGAAAGAGGCAGTCATGCATTTGAAGTGAGTTGGTGAAGAGGAAAGGCTGCAAATGGGTTTTTCTTTAAATCCACTCAGATTCCACTGTCTCTAATTAATATGCTCCTGCAAGCAGGATGTGCAGGTGAAACTGGCCTTCATAACGTAACAGTGACAGCACACAACTGGGTAAAGTGGCGAGGGCATTGCCTCCGGGGGAGAAAACAGGGGGAAGGTCCTAGTCAAGAGGCTGTGCATCACTATCAAGTGCTCAACTAGTTCTCAGGCAAGGTTGGCTCTGTTAATGTAGTGAATCTACGGTGTGGCTGAAAAGGTGCAGGCACCTGGCTCAGTGAATATGCCCTAGAAATGATCAGGTGTCAGTTTTGGTCCTCTTTTCCCTACTCTTATGGTTCATATGAAAGGGTAAAAGTAATTTTCTACATCCTGAAATGCGAATTGCATTAGGCCATTTTAACAGTGTGTAGATACACTGAGGGCCTGGTTCACAAAATGCTGAGTGGACCTAAGATTGATTTACCTGTGTAAAAACTTGAATAGCTGATTGCAATTTCAAATCCTGCTTTACAGAATAAAGAGTTTCAAATTTTACCAATTCAAGATTTTACCAACTACAAACAAATTGCTTTATGGCTGATTTGATACAGTGACGAGACAATTGGATGGGCTGGTAAAATATACGTTCTCAGGGTAGAATTAGGGAATGGTCATGCAAAATGATTGGAAAATCTGCAAAGTCAGACATTTGTAAGTATTCAAAAAACAGAAAGAATCAATCAACATTAGGGAGGAATTTTTTATTTAAGGTGAAATCTAAATCTGAACAAAAAAAACGGATTCATGTTGGTTGGTGAACAGCCTGAGCAACGCGTGCCGGAACAACGCAAGCGCAATCACGCTTGCCTGACCAACGCATCTCCCTTAACCACGCCATGCGTAATTAAGGCAGATAGCGTTTTAGTGTTCAGTATGGGCAGCGAGCAGAAGAGGAAGCGTCGGAAGCTCTGGACGTGTACAGGTAAGCAGGGCTAGGGTCGGGTTTGGGGGTAGTTTTTAAGGGTGGGGCCACTTTTAAAGCTCAGGGCAGGGAGTTGGGGTACTTATAGGATGGGGGCAAGATTTTAGCGCTCAGGGCAGGTGGAGGGGGTCGGGGTGGTTTTAAGGGGTGGGGCTGAATTTGGGGGGTCTTTTTAGGAGTGGGGGCAGTTTTATGGCTCAGGGCATGGGGGCTGGGGCTCTGGGTCGTTTATGGTAGTGGGCAGTGTTTTAGACCTCCGGGCCGGGGGAGGGGAGGGAGTAGTTTTAAGGGCAAGGCAGGTTTTTGGCCTCAGGCTTGGGGCCGAGGTAGGAGGATAGAATTCTAGGGCTTAGGGCGGGAAGCAGGTGTAGGGGTAGAGGTGATCTTAACCACACATACCACCTTACCACTCATGCCTTTACAACAAAAATGCATGGTAAAGGCCCCTTACCACCCATACCTTTACAACAAAATTGTATGGTAAAGGCGTGTGTGGTAAAGGAATGCATGGTTAAGACGCATTCAGGGTTTGGGCTGAGTGGTAGAGGCACACACGTGGTTTGCCATGCCTCTGTCATACAACCATGTAGGGTGATTACGACCATTAGTAGATACTATGGTAGAGACCATAGTCAGATGTGGAGATTATTCAAAACAAAATTGAACCTATTGAAACTAGATACTACAATTGGTGAGAAGTTAGCCATTAGCCCTTCACAATTTTCCGCATATCTAAGTCACTAAAAGATGAATTAACAACAAGTCACCTTTCTGATAAGGAATATTCTTCGTGGCTCAAAAAAAATCAGTCTTCATCAATTGCAATAAATATAATGCTTGTAGGATAGGAGATGCTTGTACCACTTCTGTGAGGCCGTTGAATGATAAAAAGAGGCATATTAAGAAAAGTTTAAATTGTAAAACAGATCATGCCATGTATGTTCTAACCTGTACTGGTACAAAACTATATGAAGGCAGTACCATCTTTCCTGCACAAGTGTATTTTAGAGCACATGGAACTGATTTTAACCCAGAACAAAATTACCCAGTAGGCCACCATTTTCAGAAAGTTCACAAGTGTGATGAGATCACATTGAGATATTTTGTCATTGATGGTGTAATAAAATTTGTCAGCGGAGGTAATAGACCACTACTACTCAAGCATCTAGAATAAAGATACATACTAGAATTAGACATATGGGAACCTAGAGTGCTCAATAAGGGCAAGGAATTGTCAGTATATATAGCAAATGATTAAGGGGCCGATTCCGATCTCGGCCGGTAGTCCTCCGAATCGGATTCGGATTCACCGGATCCGATTCGGAGCCCTGTTTCCCGACCGAATCGTATGCGGGTCCGGCCGAGCGAGTACGATGCAAGCACCCGCGAAATCGCCGACCGACTCGAACGCGGCTTCAACACGCTCCGACCGACTCGCATGGACACGACTCGCACCGCGCTATGGAGACGTTTCCCAGCCGGGTAAGTACGATGCGCGCCGCGAGCAGTCCGACCGACTCGCACCGTCCGGCTCGAAAAAGCTGTCGGAGCCGGACTTTGGGGGTCCGCGTCGGACCCCCCTGTATGCATAGGCACGCGAGTCGCACACAGGGGGGACCCATGGGTCCCCCCTACCTGTGCATGTACGCCGCGATGCGCATGGACGCGTACCCGCTGTAGGGGGCGCCCTTGTTCGCCTCGCACCCATTGAGTCAATGGGAGCCCGCGTACGCGTTGTACGACAGGCTCCCATTGACTTCAATGGGAGTACGACCGACTTGAGTCCGATAGCATGCGTGCGCATCGTACTCGTTCGGTCGGACTGCTAGGGTCCGATTCGGTCGGAATTCTCTCCGGGTCCGGCTCGGTCGGAGAGATTTCCGGCCCGAATCGGAATCGGCCCCTAAGTTGAGTTTATTCATATTGATTGTCATATAATGCTTTCTGCCCTCTTCTAGTCTTTTACATTTTTGTTTTTTATTTACTTTCCTTTTCCACTTATGGTATCTCACATTTTTTGTTCTTTCACAGACACACATCACTTCTTTATGAAAATAGTATTGTATCTTTGTCGTATTCCTCCCGTGGCCCATTTATCACGGAGAGGATGAGGTATTTTGAGCAAGTGCCCACTTGGGCAGGAGTAATTGACAATCAACTATGCTAAATTTTTTGGATCACAGGCTGTGCATCCTATAATATTTTAACACACTATTAATGATTATTTTATGATAGTGAGCTAGTTTCGACAAAAATAATTTAATATGTACTGGGTATGCGCTGGATGTTAACAATTGCAATAGTAATGTGTTTTCTATGTTCATGACCAGCATGTAAGCATGAGAAGTACTCAATTACCTCAAACTGGGTTTCATAGTAGTTTTCTTACTTTTTTGTTTCTGTAAAATTTTTGTGATGTTCTCTTTGGCCATATTTATAGTGTCACATACAAATTTGCATTGTCGACCCGACGAAGCCTGCAATTAACTATGTTCTAAAGTCAGCCATTGCAGCATTCTGGGCCTCATTTATGAAAAGTGACGCATCGCTGCGTGAAAACAGCGATGCGTCACTTTTTATTGCGCCCTACTTGCGACATGCTGGATGAGTCATATTTACAGTATGACGCATCATGTCGCAAGGAGTTACAGATACGTCAGTATTTCTGACGTATCTCTAGGCGCAAAAATGACGAATTGCTGGAGTGTGTCACGAAAGTGACGCAACTCCATCAATGGGTCATTTCACATGGGCAAGTCCCATTTCAAATGGGCCTGCGTCAGTCTTACACCTGCTGTGAGGCAGGCGTAAGATATTGACGCATTTGCATCCTAGAAGTAACGCAGTGAAATCTCATAGATTTCACTGCGTCACTTCTACGAGGCTTACTTGCGTCAAAACGCCCACCCTGCATACATTATACCTGGCGCAGGTCTAATGTGGCTCAGGGGTTTACAAAGTGACACATCTACCTAGATGCATCACTTTGTAAATATGACGCAACATGGCGCTTTTTTTACCCTGCTGGTGCGTCACAAAAAGTGACGTGCCAGCGGCGCAAAAGTGACGCAAGGGCTCATAAATAAGCCCCTATATATTTAGGGCCTCATTTATGAGGTTTTGCCGTAGGGCAGCGCACTGCGCTTCCCTACGTCAGAAGAAAAGGGCAGGAATGCGCCGTATATATAAGATACAGCGCATTCCTGTCCTTTTCCCCTGCGCCGGCGCACAATGGGCTGCCGTGCGCCAATGCAGGCACCTTTGCACCATGGTGCAAGGGTGCCTGCGTTGCGGGGATGATTTTTTTGTACAGGAAGGGAAACCTTTCTGTGCAAAAATAATCACAAGAGGCTTCTTCCTCTTTCTATGTGTGCTGCAGAATGCAGCACGCATAGAAAAAGGAAACACGAGGAGAAATAAATATATTTCTCCTCGTTGTGCCTCCCTTACGCCTCCCCTGGGGAGGCGTAAGCTTTTGGCACTGCCTCATATTTACGATTTCTCGTAAATCTGGGGCAGTGTCAAAAGGCCATGGATGTTGCTGGGAACGCTCACAGCAACACCCATTGCACGCCCCTTTAACGCAGAACACTGCGTTAAAGGGACTGATATTTATCAGGCAGCATTAAGCCAAAAAATGTGGCTTAGTGCTACCTGATAAATATCACGCAGGCTTCTGTGCCACGGAACGTCAAAAAAAGTGATGTTCCGGAGGCGCAAGGAGTCTCATAAATGAGGCCCTTAGAATCCCTCTCAGGCTGACAATATGATGCAAATGAAGTCTATTTTTTAAGAGTATGATTAGAGGTGTGCAAAACTTGCTCAATTTGCAATGCTTAATTAACAGAATTGCAAAACAATTATCAATCAATCAAAATATCTTTATTTCGGTCGTTAAGACCATAAAAGCACAGGTAAAAATACAATACATTCCATTCAATCAAATTTTCCTAAAAAGACTCTCATTGCTCTAAATACGAGTTACTCAAAAAGTGCATGTGCATTACAGTATTATTTTATATAATTCCAGTTAAAAGTAGAAGTTCAAAACAAAAATAAAAAGGGGTACAAGATGCAAACTTGCACATCAAAACTTTAAAAAAGTACTAATTTAAAAAACACAAAACACAATTATGAAGTAAAAATGAACTGATCAAACAGGACCTATGGGCTCAATTTTAGGATAGCTCGACGTGCACACCACATAGAGAATAGAAAACGTGAGATTGAATACACAATAGGCATGTGGGTGTCGTATTTCAAGATCCTAAAAGCCTCAGTGCAGTGCTTAGTTCCCAGGTTTCTGCATAGCTGCAATAACCATCGGTGTCTCGCCTTCTTATACCCTTGACAAAAAATATTACATGATATTCTGTCTCCGCTGCATTGCTACATGCCGGACATCCCAAATTGGGTGTACCCGCCCATTTGTTTGTAAAAGCGCGCCACGGAAGTACCCATGCCTAAACTGCAGGTAAAGCTTCTTGGCAAGGGCCGGCTGGATATCGTCAAGGGCAGGCTCTAATCTGTATTGATTTTTTATCTCTAAAAACACTGCAGTCAATGAGCCAGTCGCAGAGCTCCCCTAAATCAGGGTAAGTTTGTATTCCCTATAGCTCTCTAACAAATCCTTCCTAGATGCTATCAAGCAGTTTTATTCTGTATTGTTCCACAGATTACCCCTCCCTATGGCTGCCAAAGTATTCTTAATATAGGCCAGCCATGGTAGTTTCTCGCACCCTGTAGACTCAACACTTCGCTCAGCTCTTCTCTGTATGCAGCCAATTCTGGGGTGCTCCATAGGCGTCGCCAGAATAGAAGGGGTCTGAGAGCGGCATCATCTGCAATTGGTCTGACCCCAAGGTCCATGCGAAGCGGTGTAAGCGGTGAGCTAGTGGGGAGACCCAACAATTGTCTGGCAAAGAAGTTCTCAATTTTAGATATTAGAGTCAAGTGGCCCCAAATAAAACAATTAAGCAAATTTATGTATAACTACGGGAAATGCATCTCTGGTACCTCATGCTAAAAAATGACGCCAGAGATGCATTTTGCATTAAAAAATGACGTTGGAGAAGCATTTCACGTAAAAAAAAAAAAATCAGCAAAAACGGCAAGGCACATTGTGGAAGCATGCAGCCATTTTGTTCATTTACAGCATGCTACTGCTGTCAGGGAGAGGGTTGCCACCCCCCTCCCTGACCCTCCAGAGGCACCGGGGAGCCAACCTCTGGGGCCAAAATTAGCTTTCATTGGGAGGGGGCCAGCACAGCACCTCTACCTGAGCCTCTAAGGTCCCTTGGAGACCAACCAAGGGTCCACATTTTACAAAATGGGGAGGGGACCACGTGGCCATTGACCCTGAGTCATTAATGGCCCTAGGGACCCCATTCCCCTGAACTGGCTCACATGCTATGTCCCAGGGAACCCACCCCCGGGACATAGCGGTTTCCCAGCCTGCCAGGCATGGACAGGGAAGCCTGTGTTTGCTGTCTCTTGGTGGGAGCTTTTTCAAAACTTCCGCCAAGCGGAAGCAAACATGAAGTCTGCTCCCAGCGGGTGGAAGCTTTCAAAATCCCCCCACAACCTGAGAGCAGACTTTTGATCTGTCTACCTGCCCGCACTGATGCGGGCAGGGTAAAAGATCAAAATATTGCTCCTGCCCGGAGGGAGCAGCATTGATAGCTGGTCCCTCTGGGTGGGAGCAATGCCGCCTCCTGCTGCATGTGGGGAGATGTTTGGGGCTGTGGGGGCCTTGGGGCTCTCCCCGCAGCCCTCAAAAAGTATATGGTGGATGTCCTGGGTAGGTTGGGGTGGCCAGGGCCAGTACCGGCTCATGGAGGGAGGCCGCACTGGCCCCTCCCCTTAATTTTGTGAAATGGTCCTGGGGTATGAGGTCCCAAGGGCCTAAAAAGGATTGGGTGGGGGGTCCACGTGGCCCCTCCACTTTCATAAAAAAGGCCTTGGGTGAAGGGGTCCCCAGGGCCTAACAAGGCTTGGGGAGGGGGTTGCGCACCCCCTCCCCTTAATTTTTGGAAAAAAAACGTGGGGGTTGAGGTACCCAGGGCCTAACAAGGCACGGGGAGGGAGGCCGTGCAACCCCCCTCCTCTTTATTTGAATGAGTGACCCTGGAAGATAGGGTCCACAGGACTAACCAGGGCCAGGTCCTGTGGCACCCCCCGCCAAGCACAGCCAAAGGCTGTGTGCAGTGTGGTGTTTTTCTGCCTTGGGGTAGGCAACAAGGCTTGATCACAGGCCAGGCCTTGTGTCCAACCACCCACCGCACACGACCGAAGACCATGCGCAGCATGGGTTTGGCTGCATGCAGGGGTTGGCCAACCCCCATCGCACAAAGCTAAAGGGCGCAGTGTGGGTTGGCTGCATGTGGGGAGTTCATCGCAAGCCAAGCCCTGCAGCCATCCACTCACGGCCTGAAGTGTGGATTTACATATGGCAATTAAATATTACTTTATGTTAAAAAAAAACTAGAAATTTACTGAGCAAAACCAAAGGTTAAAATAACATTATAGTTAGATGTGATAAAAGATTTGTTTTTGTTTTTAAAAAAACCTTAGAAATTAAAATGTCAGATGTAATTTGATATGTCATCAGTGATGTCATAAATGATGTCATAGACATGTCATGAATAAATATGTGAGTTCATAAGCAGTGTATGGCGGGGTCGCATGTTATAGCTAGGTCTGCTAACTGTAGCTGGTGGATTTCTGTGATTTGTTTAGTTCCAAACATTAATGTTGTCATTGATACATATATACATACATACATACATACACAAATAGGGGGACGATGTGGCCAGAGCTGCCGACTTTTGAACTGGGGAACTTGGTTCGAGTCTCTGCATCATCTCAACATCTTGTGATTCTGGGCAAATCACTAAGGGCCTGATTTAGATTTCAGCGGACGGGTTACTCCGTCACAGCAGTGACCGATATCCCATCCACTGAAATCTAAATGCCATTATTTACTATTGGATTTAGATTTTGGTGGAGGGGATATCCTTCACCGTTGTGATGGAGTAATCCATCCACCGAAATCTAAATCAGGCCCTTAATCTCCCTGTCCCTAGAAAAATTAATGTGTCCTTTTGTAATGTAACTGGTGCTCATGTAAAGTCTCCAACACATTCAAGTCAAGTTTGCACTACATAAAACTGCGCAAAAAATAATACTTATATACAAATATATATTTATATATAGATATTTATAGATACAAATACACACACACGTGCACATATATATAGGGACCACCAGTGGGTAATAATTTATATATATATATATGACCTGCTGGCGGTCGCCAGTAGGCAGTTATAATTTGGACCTAGTTTCCATAGGAAAAGCATTTTTTGACTTACCTATACCTTTAGCGTCATTTGACCAATCTTCATGAAATATTCCCAAAAAAGTGTCAAAGTAGGTTTTGTGTGTCACGGAAAGTTTATGGGTGATCTGTGCTGAGGGGACCGAGAAATAGGGGCGTGAAAAAGGGTGCCTTTGTAATGTTAATTCCCATAGGAACGTGTTGTCGAACCTAGAGCCCGAAACGCTGGACAGAATTACACCAAATTTGGCAGAAAAGTAGATGTTACACAGATTGTGTTTTTGTTATTTGGTGCAAACCCATCCAGCAGTTTTTGAGAAATTTAAACTGAAATTTATAGATATATCTCTGGCCGTGGACATTTTGCGATGCTTTTGCGATTAATTGCGACTGCGTGTGCTAACAGGAATGCTGTGATTGGCTGGACGCAACCTGAACAGAAAGTAGTGACCACCATTTTATCTATTGGGAATGGTTCCAGGGGCTAAAATTTCTGTGAAAGCAAACATAAGGGGTCAGGGTAGAGGTACTCTGACCCCATGTTTGAGAAATGTAAGTGTTAGTGACACAAGTTATGTGTCCAAAATTGATTTTTTTAATCGTGTGAGATATTCATGACGATGCTGCGACCGCCAGTGTGGCCCCCCATGTACCAGTGCAGCAACATCGCGAATATTGGTGGAAATATAAAAAAAATCAATGAATCATTAATACACATTTTATTATATTGAGATTCTGATAAATGTTTTTATAGAGTTATATATATAGTGATTTATCTTGTGTGAAGGTTAGAATTAATTATATGGATAACATTTTTTAATGTGGTAGTGGTTATTGAATTCCTGCTTTTGCTTTCTTGTTTCGAGCCATATCTGCGGGGATCGCCGTTACCGACATCATTGCGAACTCCGGCCTCATCGCGAATACAGAAAATAGGTTTTAGAGATGGTTGTTCTATAAATACACTAGAAAAACATGAGTTTGAAGTGTACAGTAATAAAACTCTAGTGTGTAAAATACTGTAATATTTGTGCATATATGTGTTTTTCCCCCTTCATGAAAAAGGTGCGATCGTCGCGGATAAACGGCATGGTCGCGATTTCTCGAATAACCGTGAAAATGGAAAATAGATCTTAAAAATGGATTTTAAAGAAACTTAGTTCAAAAACATGAGTTTAAACATGTTTTTAAAGAAGCATGTATTTAGTAATATGTGTAGCGCAATCTTCACAATGGATTTTTTAAGTTAATATTTTTAGATGGGCTGGAGGTGGTTGAATGTCTGCTTTTGCTTTGCAATTTTGCGACTTATTCATGACCATCATGACATTGTTGCGAAGATTCCCAAAAACTTTAAAAAAAGGATCTTTATAAAAAAAATTAACAATATTTCTGGCAGTAGGGTGGCTCTGACAAGAGCCTTCATGTTGATTGTGTGCATATGACAGCTACAAATAAGACCAAATGCAGAGTTCCAGGTTACTTAGAAACACCTTGTTGCCTTCTTCTGTAAACTGAACTCCATCATTTCTATAAATTCCATGCTTACCAAAAAGGCAGATTGTTGTTGTAGATACAATCCATGTGATGGTCTCTGAGGAATGCAGAAACAGTTTTATTAACATGCTTCCTGGCTTTGTCAATCTGTGGACAGAATTGATTTGACCACTTCCATTTCTGTCTTTGGCATTTATTAGAGGACACCAAGACAGTGTGAGGGAAAAGCAACATCAGTTCGGCAAAGGTTTCTTTCATTAGGATTTCCAGCCCTACTCCAGTAAATGTGCCTAGGTCATTGCCACCACAGGGCACAATCATGAGGTGAGGAGCTTAGGAATCCACAATGGATTTAACTAAATCCAGCAACTGATGAAACTTTAACCCTCTCTGGCCAAACCAAGTAATCTGCACATTTGGCAAACCCAAGTCCCTGCTAATACCTCTCTTTCTTGTAGCCTATTTAGCCCAATAGATATAACTGTGGCACACAATCCATACTCTAAGCATTTTGAAGTGAAGGATCAATAGTAGTCAGGAGAACGCTGGAGCTGAATGAGGCAGTTTTCCAAATGAAAAGCAGTTAAAATGGAGGTGTTTAAAAAACAAAAAGATATATTCCATTGGATGCAATTAGGTAGTGTGTTGGATGCCTAAGCAAGAAGTCCTATTATTGGCTGTTGTTTAAAAAAAGAAATGTAATCTAGACATGGATATGCTTTTGAATCTGTGGAGTAAACCACACCTGCTGTAGCTCATTTGGAAGTAGCATGTTCCTTCTAGAGTGTTCTGTGACCTTGTGACCTACTGGTCCTACTGGGTAGCTACGTACACTGCGCTAAGAGTGTATTGGGGGAAGGGTGTTATAGAGACAGAATCTTTTGTTAAAGTTGAGGAGTTATGACACAATTTAAGTAATGGCAAACTTTAATTTCCAACTCAGGACTATGTAATAAACTGTTGTGCAGTATTTAAATAAAAATAAAACTGAAGCTAAATATTGGTGTGGATTCCCATTTTCTTTTCACGATTATTCTGCGATGATCGCGAAAACATCATGAACACACGGAGTTAGGAAACTCGTTTTGAAACAGAGGGGAAGGGTTAACAGATGCTAACCATTCACAAGTGGAGATACAGTAGTCTAAAATGAAAGACATGATTTCATTTGCTGCCTTTCTCATGAACATAGAGTGAAAAGTTGAAGAGGTTGCCATTTTATAGTTGTTTTCTATGAGAGTAGTGTGCCATTCTTGTGCTTAGTTTTTACAAATCCTAACAGTGTCAAAACTATTGAGAAAAAGCCAAAACAACAATATAATCTATGAACTCAATTCACTGGTATGTATATAACTTTTTAATTATTTGAAAAAATGTACATTAGAAATGAAGATGTATATGGGAGTTTCATTAAAAAGAGTATCATAGTGATGTGAACAAAATATATCAGATGAACTGTATCTGGCAGAGGGCATGTGCTTAAGATGTTAGTACTGTTGACAATTACCACGAGCAATGCATTTAAAAATGACAATGGTTTAAATGTCTAAGCATTATGTGCAGAATAGATACATCTATGTTATTTGCATTCTGGAAGTTGTGGTAGTTTTAGTCATATTATCAAACAGGAGTAGCGTAGTCAGAAATAAAAGATAAGAAAATGTGCTGCATCTGTATATGAATTAAAAAGTAGTAATACTTGTTAGGAATGTATTAGGAAGTGTTTGTCAATGTGGTTTTTCACTTATATGACCGGCTTGCATATACTTAGATGGTGAGATATGGTTTTTGTGGTTACAGATAGTTATATGTACGATGAGACTGTTGAGTTGACTTAAAGATGCAGAGAACTATATATTTTTGGAAAGATGGCCTGAAGGTGTATATCTATTATGAAATCATATATATATATGTTTATATGGTGATCTATGTTCTTCAAGACTGTTAAAAATGTCATGTATATAATGAGGGTGGTGCATTTTTTGTCAACATACTCTGTAAAATTGGGGAGGGTAATAGTGCAAAATGTCTTTTGAGAGTTTGTGTGCTAGCTTCACTTGGCATGTAACTTTTCTTTGAGAAACGCTGAATATATGTTTTACAGACACAAGAAATATTTGTGAAATGATGTAGGCATGCAATAAAGAAAAGGTTTTGTGCTTTCAAAAGGTGAGAATTGTTGTTGTCAGTATTAGAAACTTACTGATGCATGTGCACGCTGAGTAACAGAGCAATATATACTCTTACAGAGGCATGTATGCAATTATATATCAAGTGTGATATCTAGACTTATTCAATCACCCAGGCACTACACATGCACTCTTCCGATCACACACGCACTGATAATGTACTCATTGAACTAAGTAATCAACACCCATGCGTTCAACCAATCACCCAGATAGTAGCAATATAGTTATGTGAATACACAGGCTTTAACTATGCAGATATGGAGCCAATGATGTAGTTCCTACATACTCAAGGAATCATGCAAGCACTACCTATATTCTGAGGGAATCACCTCCTCACTATCTATGCACTCATCCAATCATGCAGGAAGTATTGCTGTACTCAACCGGAAACACATGTATTCACAAGTTTTAGTGAGGAATATGTACTCTTTTAGAACGCATGAATTATATATGTAACCTGTCACACACTGTTTGCATGTACTCGGTAGATTATACAGATTATTGTGCAAATTTTTATATACAGTGTTTCTCAAAATTTAAATCTGACACATCTAAGTGGAAAAGTATTGAAACACTAAATCTACCTTTGACACAGTGGTAGGGATGCACAGATATACCTCTTATGTTGTGTTTTCGGATTCACAGTTTTGAGACACTGTATGTACTTTTATACTTTGGTTGATGTTTATTTTAAAAATTAGTACAAAAGGAATAAAGTGGTCTTTTAGCTTGTATAAGTGAGAACTGAGATATGGTGCAGCTGTGTTGTAGGAGAGGGTGCTATATTATTAAAAGGTAAGTAATAAATTAAGTTTTGTGTTTTGGTATGGGATTGGTACATTGAAGTAAGTGCTTGTAGTTATGTAGGTAAGTTGATTTGTAGATTTAAAACTGCAACATAACATAAAAACTGTTTCTCTATTATTCAGACAGAAGGCCTACTAAAGCTTGGAGGAAAAAGGAACAGAAGCATCTACAGTATTTATGCAGAACTGAGTCACAAAAAGGACAAAATGAAGAAAAAGTGATGAAAGAAAAAAGACCTACTTGTAAGAGAACAAAGTAATTTCTTAAACATATATGTGGACATTTCTAAAGAGTACAACAAATAAGAAAATAAAATTCAAACTATGAGAAAGAATAACAGTAGACAAAATCTATATAACAAGAACATGAGACTATGTAACAAAGATGGACACACCTTAACCAGGAGACAGAAGCAGTATAAGGAAATCAGAGCCAGGATGATTCATAGTAGAGTAGTTATAAATCTACTGAGAAATATGTAGAAGTCTAGAAGAAGGAGAGAGGCACTGAAACAGAAAGTACAGGTTGAGAGAGTATTTGATAAGGCCTTTACTTTGAAGAGGAAGCTTTTCGTTTTGATTATAAATAGAATGATTACTCTTAACAAAATGGTGTTGTGCATGAGGAGACAAAACCAGAAAAAAGTTTAGTGAATAGAAGTAACTTTTGTACAGTTTGTAGTGGAGAATGCATACATAGTTCTAGTACAGAGTCTTTCTTGAATGAAGAAAGCTATCTCCAGGATAATAGATTAGTTCATGCTATTGATTACGGGGGACGACGTTATGAAATGAAGAATGGCACTCCTATAGTGAAAGAGGTGATGGCATCTACAAATGTAGAACAACTTATTGGAGAACAGGTACAAAAAAGGCGGTGTCAGGCACCTGTATAGAAATGGAATTGTAGTAGTGTTTGTAATATTCAACAGAAATCCATTGATATATTAAGGACATTTCTACATATCTTTTCAAGGTGAATTTTAAAACACAAAATAAGCACTTTATAAGGATTGGATCCTTGCAAGATTAGAAAGCATACAAATTTGCAGGGACACTCACTAGCTTGTTTATCAAACAAAGTGTGCCAAAGCAAATTTCATAATTTCAGGATGTTAGTTGTACACCACTCAACAATGCAAACTTTAGTTAGGAGGCTGTACTATGTGAAAATGCTTGGTTTATGTTTAGGAGAAATGAATGGTGCACTTTTGTATGGTACTGTGGCAGATGTAGAAAAGGTTTGTGATGATGTGCAGTTTCGTTTCTTTGGTCCCCAGCAGGATTCTAGGGAAAATGAAGAGTTTTTAAGAGGAGGAGTTGTAGAACAGGACACAGATTTTACAGTTGATAGTTTTGAAGAAGAGAGTACACAATTTAATGCAGTGTGGTCTAAAAAAACAGAGTATGTTTGTAGATGATGTTGACGCACTCACTAGAAGATTCAAACACAGACTGTTGACTTGTGTTTAACCTATTTGACTTGTGCGCAGTTCGGACGGCCCCTGGCCATCCGACGCACATGAGCACCGTGACGTCGGACGGCCGGGGGCCGTCCGACGCATGGAAGAGGTTCAAAAAGTGAAAAATAAATAATGATAACTGGCAAAAGTTAGCTGTGTGTTTATTTGTAGAGGGTTGCTGACTTGTACATACTTCAAATTATATGTAAGTAGTGTTACAATAAATTAGAAGATAATAAAATGGACAACACATAAATATTAGATACCCATTTTGTAAGAATATAAAATGCCGGCTAATGTAGAAAAACAATGAAGGGCCAAAAATTTTAAAAAATCAACATTTGTGATTCTTTGCAGCATTGCGAAGGGCTCCTATGGACTGCTCTCCAGCACTCGCTACATCTCTACAATCCATGCAGTATGATGCCATCAGGGACAACTGTGGAGCCAAATCTGGAATTTGAGTTTGGACCTATGTAGGGACTCTCTTCCCCAATGTTGTGGCTGGTATTGAAGTTCAGGATCCTTCAACCTTGCGTTGCCTTCTTGCTGCTTTTACACTATTTCGTTGGTATGTTTTTAGATGGTAAAGCATGGACCTAGTCCTAGAAAAATATTTTTTATTTGTACCCCTTGACAATGTCTTTTGACATATTGTGCATTGCTCAAATCTGCTCACTATAAACGCCTATTAAAGAATGTTCAAGATAAATAAATACATGGCTGCGTTCTTATTGTTTTAGTTGAAAAGTGTATTATTCAATAATATTCCTTTATTTTGTGGTGACATGATTTTCTGTTTTGTTTTTGATTTTTTTTAATGGTTTTTGTAAAGTTGTAAAAATGTTTTTTTGCTGTTGAGGATGGAGACGTTTTCTATGTTAGGTTTCAAGATGATAGAACATGGATGTCATCCCACTTGAATATTTTTGTTCGTCCCTCTAGAGTGGGTCTTTTCACAGAGTGTTCATTGCACTACTTTTGGAGCAGTTTTTTTCATTCCTGTTGAGTTTGAGTAAGAATGGGTAGTTTGATGGGTGTTTTGTAGTTATGTTCTATTCATGAATTCAGATGTTGAAAGTTATTTTTTGAAATTGTTGTTTTTGTTAAATGTGATGTTAAAATGAAGTTAAACAATTATGTTACTAAACAGCTAGACTCATACTTTGTGTAAAATATGTTTCTATATCTGTTTTATATTTTGACATTTGTATTTGTGACTACTGATGTCATTGCGATCTCCGGTGCTGCTGTGAAGAAGGAAAATGCATTTTTGATGTAGTTATTGTGACAAATGAATACAAAGGGGAAACTTAAATTAGTATCTTACTAAATAGCTACACTGAAACTTTATGTAAAATATGTCTATATATGTGTTTTACACTTTTTCAAAAACACACAGTATTCGCAGTGTGGCCTTGGCAGTTGCACTCATAGAATCACACAGACACTACCCGTGCAATCATAAAGGACATCCTTTCTCCACCACTCTGCAAATGCACCTTCTAGCACACTACTATTGAGGGTCGTTGGGGGCCAACTACCCCTCCAGTTACCTCCAGCAAGTCCGGCACAGTGAGTTTCCTAAGAGGTCTTCGGAGGCCACTGCCCTTTCTCCACCACTCTGCAAATGCATCTCCTGGCACACTACCTGTTGGGGAATGAAGTTCTCTTTGATGCTAAGGGACCTTGGGGACCAAGAAGCCCTCCTGGTACTTTCTGTAAGTCTTACACAGCGGGATTCCTGGGAGCTGGTCAGAGGCCCTTCCCCCTCTCCCCACCATTCTGCAAACACCATTGCTACTTAAAAAAAACATAGAAATTCACTGAAAAATACAAAGGTTGCAGGGATGCTATAGTTAGGCTGACATTTCACTCGTACAAAACCAGAGAAATTCAGCAGTTATAGTTAGCTGATCAAACTATAACTTGCGCCCCGGCAATACACTGCTTATGACCTCACATATTACATCACTGATGATGTGGTCAGTGACATTACTGATGCCATAACTGATGACATCTCAAATAACATCACTGACATCACTGATAACATCATCCATAGAATCTCTGATGCACCCACTCACACCCCAATATAACCTTTCATACACCCACTCCAAATTCTACACTAGCATTCTCAAAACTATTGACACACCCATACCAGTACTTACGCATCCACTCACTGATTCATATGTCTACACACACATCCACTCAGTTACCAATATGGCCACTCATACACCAACTCACTCACTAATACACCCTCTGATATATCCACTCATACACCCATACAGCCACTCACACACAGTCAGTCACTCATAGAGCTACTCACACACCTACTTATTCTACTATAGGGTCAATCTCACAGCCATTTACTCACCTATACAGTTATACACACACCCACTCATTTATTC